>CAHIKZ030001602.1:2415000-2690000 GCA_903632075.3 Acanthosepion pharaonis
TATTTATATTTATTTCCCTAAAGTGAAAAGAAACACATGTAAAGAAAAAGGTAACTGACTCCTAAACGGCCGTCAGCGAAAGAAAAGGAGTGAAAACAGACATGCGCACGACCAGACAGCATTTTCATGAACTCTAGAATTACGACACCGATATTGAACGAAAAGAGAAAAATCACTCCTCACATTCAATGGTGCTGATTTGATAACAGGCAAGAAGACAAGACATTGTTTGTAATTCTAGAATATAATTTTGAACCAATTTTCAAATATACTTTTAAAATTCACCACGATATTTATAATTACACACAAACAGATTGAAGAAGATGAACGGTTGTTTTATGATGATGATGATGACGATGCTGATGATGATGATGCTGCTGTTTTTAACTGAAAAAAAAAAACAATGAATTGATAGTGTGTATTTTCCATATTTCTTCTCCTTTTTCTTTTTTTTTTTTTCTTGCTATTCATATATTCCCTTTTTTCATATCTATTTTACCACACCCTTCCCAAAATCTACACACTACAGAGTAAAAATTTTCTTCTTGAATTTTGACGAAGAAACAAAAATGATTTCAAAAATACTTTTTTTTTCTCGCTTTTTCAGTCAGGAAAAATAAAAAAGAAAAAAAAATAGAAATGAGTTTTTGATGAAATAAAAAGAATGATAAACGGAAAAAAAAACAATGTTTTAAAAAAATCAACAAATTCGAAGAATAAACTTTTTTCTCCTTAAATGACAAGACTATTTTTCTTCAAAAAAAAAAAAAAAAGAAAAAAGAATTTCAAAAAATAAAATGAAAGAGAAAAAAGCAAAATATCGTTCTCCCTGTTCCCCCCCTCAACCCTTGTCTACCCAAACAATTTTTTCTTTTCTTCTATTTTCCTTTCAGTAAATTCGTTCGCGAAACGACCTCAAAATGCTTTGTAGTACTTAAATTTAAAAAAAAAAAAAAAAAGATTTTTTGAAAAGTTTTATTCTTTCCACAATTTAAACATAACACATTCCATTAAAAATTAAATTAATCGAATATTAATGTCTGCAATATTTTCTATTGGTTGCAAAAGGGAACTGTTTTCTTCTGTTTTTCTTCTGTTTTTCAATTCAGTATCCTGCCAAGCGATCTTCGCATCTCAAAGCTGGTCATTAACTGTAGTGATATATTTAGCTAAGAATATTAAGGCCTTCACTGGTCGGATTAGAGAATAAAGCAAATGATTGCTTTTTGTAAGTGTTGAGATTTTAGTAATGGCGGCTACTATTAATATACGTCCAGGAAACAGGAGATGTTTGATACGAGACTAATAGATTTTAAAAGACTAACCACAATCAGAATAATAATAATAATAAAACCAAATAAGAGCGAACACTTAAATTTATTGATTTTTTCATTTCATTATTACTTGTAAGAATTTATGCGAATTAGTTATTCTTAACAGTAACATTGTTGTATTTTTCATTTTTGCTTCGTAATAACCAAGGGAGATAATCTGATGTGGAATTGTAAGCTGTAGTTAATTGTTGACTGTTGTGTTATCATATCTTTTTCTTTGTAATTACCTTTAAGACGGTTGATCGAATCCTGAATTTCTATCACTATTTTCTACTCTTTTGTTTCTTCTTAAGCCTTTTACTAAAAAAATGTCTACTTTTTGTCATTTATCTGCAAAATCATCTGTAATATTATCTCATTTTCTTAAGTTCACTGTCAAACGTTTAACAAACATTTTCCATGTCTTAAACTGTAGAACATTGTCTTTTTATTTCAAAATGAAACAAAGATTAATTAACAACATTTAGCAAAGACAAACAAAATCTTTTCCAAATATCGATAAGGTTTAAAGAAGTATTTTCTTTCTGCTCGCAAGACTTGTAATTCTCAATAATTCATTTATTTTATCTTGGAAGAATGTGTGTGAGAACAGCTACTTTAGATATTTTTCATGAACTTAATGTCATCTCTGCTGTTTGAATTCACTTCTTCAAAACTATTTTAAAATTATATTTTAAAATGTATCTATTTATAAAGAAAAAAGGAATGATATGAAGGCGATGTGAGATCATCCTCGGTCAATCTTTGTTACCCTCCTCTTCTTCCAATGTTTCATTTAAACCTTCAAACCAATTGACCTAATCTTGGTGTCTGGGCTGCCCGCTCAGAGAATGAGGTCTCCAACACAAAAAGAAGTCCGTCTGCTTTGATTCCACGATAACGACCTCATTTAGTGGTGCAGTACTTTGAGCAGGCCCTGGGTTTTGTATTGGAGCATAGATGGTATTTTACCAAAAGATAACTTACATCGCATATGCATCAGAATAAATATACTGAGTACACAGTAATTGTGTGTAATTTTAATGTTTGTAAGAGAGTAGACACAGATGACTTCTTTGGAAATCGATATCTTGAATTCGGCATTGTTTAAGCAGAACGTAGATGGAATACATCCATCCAGTGTTATTTACAGACAGGCTTCATTTTGAATAAGGCCTTGTGACAAATTTACTCTCTCTGGGAAGAGACACCTTTCTTAAGAAATATTCTTAGAATTCTGTGTTTGCTGAGTGTTACATGGCTGTGATGGTCAGCCATTGATAGACCCAGTCGAACAGTCTAAATAGAAGGAGAATACATTTAATCTAACACTTTTTAAGAAACCAGGGCAGATCCCTTCAGGTGTCGGGCGGGGGGGGGATTAAAAAGAGCCGTTTTATTTAAAGTAGTAATTTTATTCAAAATCAATAAATGAATCGTAGCCTGCTTCGTGTTATTTTCAATTATATTCTTTCATTCTTTGCTTGATTCCAGATAATAAGAATAATAATTTTGAATGCTGATTTTACAAGCTTATAGAATCTACACACAACTTTCCTACGTCTACTTTCCTTCAGTTTCGGTGTTCCGTTTTAGCAAGTTAAAATTATTAAAAAAATTCAAAAAAGGAACTCTACTTAGAGATAATTTTGTAGATTTAAATAATACTGTCACCGTGACTGTAAACGTTCGAATTTTCCACAGAAACTGATTATGTAATTTCCCCTGTGAAACATGCATATGTGCAGGTGCATAATCATGCATTTAAATCAACGGACGGACACACACACACACACACACACACACACACACACACACACACACACACATATATATATATATAAAGAAATATAGGTTTAAGGTGTGCTATATTTATGGGATAAAGTGCTGAATATCAGAGATGGAGTGTATGTAAATATAAACGTGAACATTGAAGTCAACACTCAGAGGCGACAGGCTGTTTCATGCTAGGCGCAATTGTCAGAGACGTAGCCTGACGATGGTTTCTAGGATGAAACAGCCTGTCTGAGTGTTGACTTCAATGTTCATTATATATATATATATATATATATATAAAAGTGAACATAGAAGTCAACACTTGAGGCGACAGTCTGTTTCATGCTGTATGCAATCGTCAGGCCTGACGATTGCATTTATATTCACACGCTCTATCTCTGATATTGAGCACTTTATTCCATAAATATGCACACCTTAAGACTATATTTTTATTTATATATATATATATATATATATATATATATATATATATATAATAGGAGTAGATAGGTTTAACTATCGCCCGGTTCACACCTACTCTTTTAAACAGGAGTAGAGGTTTATCCTTGTTCTCTGTTTAGTGTTGGTTTTCCTGATCATTTTAAAGTCTTTTCATTCTGTTTTATTCCCTGTACCCCCTCTGTATCTTAGTGGTATTATCGCCTGGGTGAATGAAGGAAAAAGTGTGTATATTTATATATACATAAATTGTCGAATATCAGAGTATTTTCGACTTTTATAAAACATTATCAAAGACAATTGTATAACGGTTTAATAAGTTCCAAATATCGCTTTTTCTTCATGTTACAGTTCTTCCGAACTTAAATAAATTTTATTGGTTTCTGTTTGATAAGCTTTTATCGATGTTGGTTTGTTTATTGTATACTTAATGCGTATAATATTTGCAGTCGTATGTAAATATTTACCGGAAACAATAAAAATGGCCAAAACACACATAGATAGATAGATAGATAGATAGATAGATAGATAGATAGATAGGAACAGACTGAGATAGATAGATAGATAGATAGATAGATAGATAGATAGATAGATGAAGATAGGAACAGACTGAGATAGATAGATAGATAGATAGATAGATAGATAGATAGATAGATAGATAGATAGATGGGAACAGACTGAGATAGATAGATAGATAGATGGATGGATGAATAGATAGATAGATAGATAGAACAGACTGAGATAGATAGATAGATAGATAGATAGATAGAGATAGATAGACAGATAGGAACAGACTGAGATAGATGGATAGATGGATAGATAGATAGATAGATAGATAGATAGATGGGAACAGACTGAGATAGATAGATAGATAGATGGATAGATAGATAGATAGATGGGAATAGACTGGGGATAGATAGATAGATAGATGGATAGATAGATAGATAGATGGATGGATGGATGGATGGGATGGGAATAGATAGATGGATGGATAGATAGATGGATGGATGGATAGATAGATAGATGGGAACAGACTGAGATAGATAGATAGATGGATAGATGGATAGATAGATAGATAGATAGATGGATAGGAACAGACTGAGATAGATGGATGGATGGATAGATAGATAGATAGATAGATAGATAGGAACAGACTGAGATAGATAGATAGATAGATGGATAGATAGATAGATAGATAGATAGATAGATAGATAGATAGATAGACTGATGGGAACAGACTGAGATAGATAGATAGATAGATAGATAGATAGATAGATAGATAGATAGATAGGAACAGACTGAGATAGATAGATAGATAGATAGATAGATAGATAGATAGATAGATAGATAGATAGATAGATATGAACAGACTGAGATTAGATAGATAGATAGATAGATAGATAGATAGATAGATAGATAGATAGATAGATAGAATCATTGATTGATTTTTGTCTTAGTTTAACAATATAATCCCTGAACGGATCCGAATACAACGGCTCCGAGTGTTGTATCGTTTTCTATTTCTCCTTCTTCTGGAACTTGCTAGATAAATACGATGTAACACGTTCCTATCGGAAAAGCAAACGAGACAACAAAGTCAGCTCCGAGCTTCGTATTTTAATTATAAAAAGAAAGCAAAAACAACCACAACAAAACGATTTCTTTTCGCTCGGCCCTCCTGAGATTCTGTACCTATTAAACTTAAATACGACTGAACACTTAGGCGATTTGTTTCAAGTCACAGTTTTCCAAAAGTTTACAACGAAAGGAAAAGGTTGAGTGAGTGTGGAAAGACTAAATTCTCGGGTCTTTTCCCAACCTGATCAAAAACCCCTCCGGGAATAATCAATCAATTAATTCTTATTCTTCTCACGTCTCCGCTCAGCTTCGATTTAGCCCAAACCAAATCATTTATCTGATCAAGATTGGTCGCTTTGATTAGTTCAACGCTGTGCTCGAAGGACAACTTCAAACATTATCATTCTTATTGTTAGCTCCAACTATTTCAAACGATAATTATGCACTAGATCATGCCTCAAGTTATTGCCTTGAGGTGAATGGATTTTTATGTGGGTAGCCAAACGCAATCTCTTTGCGCTACTAACGTCGATTTAGACCCGAAGTTTGCACACATTCCAAGATTCGTTTTAAATGTATGAAACCTGTGGATATTCCAATATATGCTTTATATACATTTATTCGAATTTTTTTAAGAAATGAAATTTCATCTCAAGTTATTTGGATGAAAAAATTCTTCATCCCAACTGTTGTCTTTTCTGTTTCATTTCGAAAGATATAAGACACAATATCGAACGCCATATTCCTGGTGTCCTGGGTAAGACGATAAACTACATCCAGCAGCAAGACTTCTGATCTGGAGGTTTTAAGGAGCGTGGAACCACCTCTTAATTCCTGGTGTTCCCTGGTCCACCCTGACCCGGGGTGGTAGCACCTGTTAGGGTCCCAGCTATGGGCAAATAGTTAACTATTACCAGCAATATTTTTTTTAAAAGAATTATTACCAGCGATACAAATTTGAAGGAAATGTATTGCCAGAAACAGATTTTTGACAAAACAAAGTATTACCAGCAATGGAAGTTTTTGTCGGCATTGGGTGGCCAATTGGAGTTGATGTGCCGTAAAACAAAATAAGCCAAACCAATCTAAACCAAAGTTATACCCTATTCATACGAATCTATCCTAAAAATGTTGTCGGCATTAAATAACCCATTGAGGTTGATATGCCGTAAAACAAAATAAACCAAACCAAACCAAAGCCACATTCCTGAATACTGAAATTCCAAAATATCACAATCCTTAAAATCTAATTCTGATAATCCCTCAAATCAAATTCTGAAATATTAAAATTCCATAAAGATGTAATACCGAAATGTAAAAATCCTCAAAGTGGATATACCGAAAACTGAAATTCCAATGAAAAAAGGGGGTTTCAGTATTTTTAATTATTATTTTTTAAATTATTATAATTTTCAGAGTTCTAATCCTTCTGATATTTACCATTCATCATTAAAGGATGCACCGATGTGTCTTTTGGTATTATTACCCAAATTCATATTTTAGTGATATTTATATTGCTTTTGAATTGCGTAAAACAATTATTTCAAGAGGATTGTGGTTAAAATGCAAGCAAAACGTGGCACTGAATTCCTAGTTTTATTACCATTTTAAGTTTCTAAACATTCCATAGGGTCGCTGTACTTCTTGCAAGTTCTCACATAATTCTATAGGAATCGATACATTCCATAAAAATGTTGCACGAAAAAATAAGATTAAGGGGCCAATAACACAAATGTTGTGGTTTACAAACTATTCTCTTTTTTATACCTCATGATATAGATATCAGTCTTTTAAGGATTACAATACACATAGTATCTAGTTATACAGTTATTACCTGGAAACCATGTCCTTCCAATATAGTGATAAAAGAATTTTTTCTTCTATCAACTAAGTCGATCTGAACAAATCAAATTCGACTACCCATTACGCAGAAGAACTCAGGGAGTGTTCGGTTCATGCTTTTCCTTATCGAAGGTTAAAATAAGACGCTAATAAGTAAAAACCTGTGATATTCCCAAATATATAAATTTATACAGAAAAATAAACTACCATTATCTGCCATTTTAATCAGCTACCCGCTAATGCAAATCTGAGATTAATCTACTAGGGCATTATTTATTATCTCAGATGCTTAGCATACGCAAGAAAAATAAGGATTTTCATGACGTTTTAGATCTTTGAAAGTTTCTGTTACTTACTGACAGCTTAGTTTACAAAAGCCTGATTCAGGAAAATCTCCCGAGAAGTTGTCTAAGATAAAATAGTAAATCCACCAAAGCCTTGTCGCTTTTCATGTACACCAAACGTATTACTTTTCCTATCCTCAGTCTACAAGGATGAAATTAAAACAGGCGAATTAAAGAAATCTAGTAAACTTTAATCATTTTTATAAAAAAAAAAATAAGATGGAGAATATAAATAAAACACTGTACATAATTTTGGTCCTTGATAACCGATTTAGATCCGGGGGCAGCAATCCAATTTGATATTGTCTAGTTAGTGAGCTAGAGAACTTTTCTAAAGAATAGCGAAAACAGTGGGAACATCTTGGGATCTTTAGGAAGTAAGGCATCTACATACAGTTGAGCCAGCGAATGAATCATTATGTAAATCTTTCTAAAAGAAACGACCTAAAGCAAAGTATACAATGTTCATTGATACTGACCATTTTCGGATCCATATATAGTAAGACGCCTTGAGAGATTTGAGCCAAAAAGTCATCAAGTTTTCTAAAAGATTCATAAGTAGTAAGGTAACTTGACACTGTAGATAAAGAGAGTTTTATGTTGCTTTTATAATCGATACGCACACAATCTATGTGAACGGCTTGTTAGACATGAAAAAAACAATACAGTGTTCGCTCATGAAAATAATTTAAAGAATTTGAAAAATTCCTTTGAATCGTTATTATTTCAGGGATTTTCAATGTTTTATTGTGCAAAAGTACCTTAGAGCTGATTTAAGATCACGTGATGAAAATACAATAAGTTGAATCCTCAAGGCAGGCCAAGAAATTTGCCTGTTGTACGGCACATATATTTGTGGTACTAAATGTTTAGATTTGCAGTTTTAATTTGCATTGGAACGACGATTAGGACATTGTTAGCAATTATAATGACCAGGATTTGCCAAGGATGTACGCATATACACAAACTTCATATATATATATATATATATATATATATATATATATATATATATATATACATATGTATATATATATATATATATATATATATATATATATATATATATATATATATATATATATATATGTATACATATATAACGAAACTATTTCCTTTGCAGCCATCTTCTGTTTTTATCTATTCAATTATTCGTTATGTAAAATATTTTACTAATTACTAGTTATATGATTGGTCGCGAATTGACTAAACCAACTTCATGAGATCCATAATCAACTAGATAAAAATACTACTTATGATGGCAAGACAATTATACAAATGATTACTTTTCAATAAGCACAGATAAACCATCCGATAGATAGATAGATAGATAGATAGATAGATAGATAGATAGATAGATACTTTCGAGCACATTCATCAATGTATAACCGCATGACACTAGAAATTGAAGCACATATTCACCAAGCAGTACACAGTCAGAAACAGCCATCAACATACACACACACATATATATATATATATTTATGTATATATGTAGACAAAGATATACTGAGAGAAAATAGGCATAAGTGTATCAACTTATATAGAGATGAAATACATATACACAGTACACACATAGACATACACACTTATATATATATATATATATATATATATATATATATATATATATATATATATATATATATATATGCGCAGATAGATATTTAGATACATAGCTATGCCCAGTAGCTTGACATGCTACCACGCACATATTGATCAATAAAAATCGACGCAATCAAACATTTGTATACCCATATACGCAAATATCTATACAGGCGAAAAGTCTTGGAACTGACTATATTCCATGGAAACCCTGTTTGAAATAAGAACGTTTTGAAGCGTTTTGTTCTACATATTGGATTGTCCGCTAAAGTTGGTCATTTCGACTCATTTTTAACCTTTTTTTCTTTTTTAAGATTTCTACTTGCTCATGCGTATTTCAAATAAAACTCTTCTTCTACTGCGATCAAGTTATTATTATTATTATTATTATTATTATTATTATTATTATTATTATTATTATTATTATTATTTTTAAAGACAAAACGATTTTCTCAATCGAAAAAAAAAATGTTATTTTACTCCCTCGGACATTGCTTCCTTTGCAAATTTAGATTCACCATTATCTAGAAAACAAAAAAAAAATAATAACAACAAAAAACAACCACAACAAAAACGCCCACATTAAAGTATTTTGGTTGAATTTTTATTCACACATGTTTCCAGGGTGCGATACGAAATCTGGGTGACACTGATCAATGTCGCACAAGCAAATGAAAAAAAAAATGAGTATGAAAGAAAGTGCTTGAAAATATAATAAAAAAAATGGCGCCGATAGAATAAAGCTCCATTTCAATCCACAAATGTAACCTGTGGATGGCGCATTCATTCAAGAAATTGTCAACAGGTGTATATCTACTAACTATTGTTCGTACATATACAGTATTTATGTATTTACCAATACATTGTGAAAAGCGTACAGAAGCATACATATATACATCTATGTTCTTACATACGTATGTATGTATAAATATATATGTATGTAAATATATGCAAATATACTTTACACAGGGTACAAGCATACACGCATATGAGTATATCTCACAGAAAATCGCTGTCCAGGTTTTAACACTTTTCATGCAATGTGTGAAATGTATTTTTATTATTATTATTATTATTTTACGATTCTTTACGTTTTTCCTTTGTTTTTCTTTCTATAATCACTTCGAAAAAAATGGTATCTTTCTCATCTAATTGAATATTTTCTTTCGCTTTCTCTCTGCCTTTGTGTCTTCTCATTTCTTTCACTGAATGCGACTTCTTTCTTTGCCCTTCGATGAGCCTCGACCGTGACATGTCTGCGAAAGTCACGTGGGTAGGTGACAAAAAAAAAACAAAAAAAAAACTGTTGTTCTTCTTTTCACTTTGTTTTCAGAACCAGATTATTTACATTTAAACTGTCATTATTTACCTGAATAAAATATCGAATATATAGTCGGAAGGACAAGATCAATGTTTTTTTTTTTTTCTTTCTTTTGATGTGTTCTTATTGTGCTACTGACTTACAAATCACAATAATCCTTTCTTGCAGCAGTAATTAGATAATGGTTTGCCTTCAAATAGGTTAAGCTTTAACGCTTTCCACTAGTTCCACGAACCCCTAGACCATCAAAACTCAGACCCGCCAGCGCCACGTTCTCATTCAAATTCCCTTATTCAATTGGCGGAAGTTCGATTCAGACAGCTTCTACTCCAGATATAAATTATTTTGTGGAACAGACTGAAAGCGCCTTTCCCGAGCATTACAACGTTCACTTCGGTCAACAGCTATCAAGCCGAATTATTCGCATAACATGAACATCTTAACACCTCCTTTACACAGTTTTAACAAACTCATTAAATAACCCTCTACCTTGGGTGGCTTTCGAGCCTTGTATCGGGTGAACAATAGTGTAAAAAAAATTGTAATACCTTGTATCTGTGTAAAACATTATAAAGTTTTTTACTCTTAAATACGTCGTGTCCATATATATATATATATATATATATATATAATAATAAAAAGGCTTAAACACTAATATTCCATATATATATATATATATATATATATATATATATATATATATATATATATATATATATATATATATATAATAAAAAGGCTTAAACACTAATATACCTGGATCCTTCCTCTTGGAAAATTTTTTTTTTTTTTTTTTCTGAAAATATACATGTATGGGAATTTTTTATATATATTTTGCATATGTATGTATATTTTCCACTAATATTATATATATATATATATATATATATATATATATATATATATAAAAGTAACTGAGAGATTGATACAAATTGCTAACCCTTACGCACCTTATTTAAACAACTGCTTTAGCCGTTTCCCGAAGTAATTAATTTTACGATTGAATATGCTTATAAAGACACAAAAATTTCAAGATTAGTTATTCCAAAAATTTCGATTGAGGATGAAAAAGAACTTGATAGTTTAATTCAATTTAATTTTAATAATTATATTGAGGTTTTTGGCTCTTGTTTTATGTAGCAAAGGAATCATATTTTTAAAAAATAATTATAATTTAGGCTCTACTTTTTTTATCGAGCATTGTTTTTTAAAAAATAAAAAAAACAGAAATATAGTCTTAAGGTGTGCTATATTTATGTGATAAAGTGCTCATTATCAGAGATAGATCGTGTGTAAATATAAAAGTGAACATTGAAGTCAACACTTAGAGGCAACAGGCTGTTTCATGCTAGACGCAATCTGACTATTTACACACACACACACACACATATATATATATATATACATATTTTTTTATATATATATATATATATATATATATATATATATATTCTATTAGGGTGGCAGATCACTATTTAAACATATATTGTTAAATATAACAGACAATGAATGTCTATTATGTTTGGTCATAAACCGTTCTAAACTCTGAATATTTGCTTTAATTTCAGGTGAAATAAACACAAAGATTGCCCAACCAAATTACAATTCAAACTAGTCACAACACATTACATTGCGTCTAGACATACTGTTCTATTGTTAATATTTCGGTCTCTCACGTGGTATAACTTCATAGAACCGCATCATGAATTTACAACCTGTGTCCGCTATTCCGCGACCGTTATCGCCGCATAGCAATGTTCCATGTCAACATAACAGAATATCATGTTTGATGGTGAATATCTTTGGTTAAATGTCCTATTGACCATTCTGAAGATGGCTCATGTGAGCCGAAAGCTTAGATCAAGGAACAGCTTTAATAAAGAATATATCCAAGTGTAGATCCCACCTATCAACTGTTGAAATAGTTAAATTCAACTGCCACTTCTACTTAGCTTGCTAACTCTTACATCACCTTAAAGTGCCCGAAATGATTTTCTAAGCGTACCTTAGATGTGGCACTACTCAGTTGTGATCGATATAGCAAGACAAGTTTGTTAACCATAACACTACGTCGAAGTGTCACATCCTACTTTCATGATGAAACACCAACGAGCTGCTTTCCTTGGTGCCCCGACTACATGAATTTAAACGTGCTACTAGATTGGAATATAAGTCCCACCATTTTACTGTTAAGATATACCCGCCACTTCTACTGCAATCTTTTCTTTTCTCGCACTTCCAGCCTGTGTAACTCCCTTCCGTTTCTGTCAATACACATGGCACAGTGGATAAAAGCATCATTTAGATCCAGTGACAGGACCTAAAGAGTGTGAGTTCAATACCCGGCTAATGCAGTGGAGTCTTGGAGAGGAAAATTAACAGGAGATAACTGATAACTGACATCCATTAAAACATGGCACATGGCACTAGAACAGTCTACCCCAGTGAGCGAAATAAAGGGCTCAGTTCGACATTCCAACCACCTGAAGAAGGCCGGGGCGTAAAACAACCGGAACGTTGTAATAAATATGGCAACAAAGATGAGGACAATAGTCCGAATAGTGTAAATAGTGTACATCATGCCTCATCTCAGAAATATAGACAGATACTGAAAGGCTGAAACGTTGTAATATATATAGCAACAAAGAAGAGGACAATAGTCAAAATAATGTAAATAGTGTACATAATACCTCATCTCAGAAATATAGACAGATACTGAAGGGCCGAAACGTTGTAATAAATATGGCGACAAAGATGAGGACAATAGTCCGAATAATGTAAATAGTTTCCCTTCCGTTTCCCTGCCTCTCAATCTTCAAAAATTTAATTATAACGTCAATTGCCACCTTGTATTTTCTTGAAGCCCGTTCATCTTTTATCCTTTCCTCATTCCCTCTTTATACAGAGTCTTTTCTCTCAATTTCACTCTCTCTGACTCCCTGCGCACAAGTCGCATTCGTGACTTGCTTGGGGTGAAATAAATTACAAGTGAAGATACCTAACTGAATGCATCGTAAGGTTTTTAACAATTCGCAACATTCACACCATCCCAGATAAAAGACACGCAGGCAAATTTCTCATGTTAGAGAATTAATCATATTGTTTTAATGGTTGAACCTTCAAATTATCTTTTTTTTTTAATATAATATATTTAAGTTTAAAAATAGGAAAAGTGAGTTTGGTGAACTGGGTGAAATTTATTGAAATGCTACAAAATTGCTCAGGTGTTTGAAATAATCAAGGAAAGCTGCCCAAGTCATTCAGAAGAAATATGTTGGGAGTGTTTCGGATAAAAGGTTCTTGTGATTTTATCAATATTCAACCAAAATTAAGTGCTGTCCAAATAATTGATGAAAGCAACATTACTAGAGAAATGTAAGTTCATAAACTAAGAAAGAAACTACGTACAAATCATCCAAATAAATGCGTAAGCCGCTAGTAACCAAAAAAAAAAAAACATGGAAAATACTGAGAGAGAGAATATCTGACACAGTAATTTCTAGTATTGATGGGGGTTTCCTTCCTAACCTTTTGTCTGAAGTAATGTTGAATATCAACATCTCGATTAGTGCTCTTTCCTGTAATGATGGGAGTTTCCTTCCTAACCTTTTGTTTGAAGTAGTGTGGAATGTCAATATCATGATTATGTCATTATTTACTATGGGTTACTGAGAAATGGGCAAAAGTGATTTATAGTGAAGAAAGCAAAATTGGACAGAATTCTACAACAAGATGTTGTACGCGAAGATAAATTTGTAGAAGAAACAATTCAAAATATGCAACAAACACAGCGTAACTGTCTGAACGCCCCCCCCCGTTTTCTTAAACGTGTCCATGTCTCAGTCGGTCAGATAAACATTTTAGGCAAATAAGACTCTGAAGCAATGTTGAGTTTTATCTACAGATATTTTATTCACCAAAAAAAAGGTAAAACTGAAAAGGAATAAAAATACAGTCTCATAAACAATATGAACAGAAAATGGGAAGAAATACAAGCAGTTGCGGGGGTGTCAAAGAATAAGCAAGATGTCGTTGTACTCGATAAAGACACAGAATCGTAAACTTCTTAGAAAAAAATAGTAGATCAAAGGTCGAAATGCAAAGGTCGGGAGTACACTGAAAATAAACGAGCGGGTTAAATGTAAATGTCCGCCTGTTAGGAAAAATGTGTTCATGAGTAAAATAAATTGTACAAAAGGGAAATGCTAGGAAATGTCAATTTTACAGAGGAAATAATTTCTCTGCTAAATGTGAAAGAATGAATGATTCTTATCGAAGATTCTCGAGATAAAAATGGGAAAAATTAGGACTGAAGAAAGGTGCTTTGTGCGGAAACGAGATTTTTTTTTCTTTCTGAGAAAACACAGGCCGTGGGTTGAACTTGAATCATAGGACTGTTCCCTAAAGGAGAAAGGCCGCTAAGGGAGGTAAAAAGCTATAACTAACGTGTGGCAAGACAACTTCGATGATTTCTTGAGTATGAAACGAATAAAAATAGAGTTTATGAACAGAAAATAAGAAGAAATACAAGTGGGGCTGGTCCTAACTCTAACATAAAAAGCCCGTGCTAGATAAAAAAAACAACAAAAAAAAAAAATAGAAAATTATACAATTCTTAGAAAAAAACGGTAGTTCAATGGTAGAAATAACATTAAGAAGGAGAAGGGGAGGGTGTAGAATGAAAATAAATGAACGAGGTAAATTTAAATGCTTGTGTGAAGGGAAAATATGTACTCCAGTAAAATAAATTGTAGAAAAAGGAAAATCCACTGAATAAATAATTTCTTTGCTTGCAGAGGAGGAAATAAATCATTTCTTGCCAAAGATACGCGAGATATGAAGCGTTTAAAAAGTCAGACTGAAGAGATGTGTCATGCATGAAAGTTAGAATTCTCTTTCTAACAAAAAAAAAAATGGCAGTGGCAGAACTTGGACCATCGGAATGTCTCCTACGGGACAATGGCCGTGTTGTGGGTGGTATATTGGTCTGCAAATAAAACAAAATAAAATAAAAAACGGAGACTTGAATAAAAATAAATATTACTAAAATTATTTTTGTTAAAAAAAATACACAAAACAAAAATAATATTAGTGTGAATTAGGCAAGCTCATGTAGTGGGTCAGAAATAGCGTTGTCCTAAGGACAATTTTGTGGTCACTAGATAGTCAAAATTACGCGGAATCGAGCACAAAACTTCTCTTAACCAGTCATGTCCGCGGAACAGATACTACACTTTCATCATATCATCTGGGCCACAGAAGACAGTTATTTATCCATGTCTCTTCACTGAAATGGGATTGCGACACAAGGTCAGGCTTAATCTGGGGAACCCGAGCGCGTACACTCGAGCTAGGTACAAAAATTCCCCGTGACGGCGGCGGACAAATTTGAAGTGTTTTTGATGCCTCTTCATATGCTGAAACACACTTATAATATCGCTGGTTAATCTTTTTCTTCCAGTTGTTTTTTTTTTTCAAAAATGTGGGAGTGCTGACAGGATACACTAAGTGAGATAAAGCTATAATTACCAGGTGGCTAGACACACAGTAAAAGTCGATGGTAAATTTTTAATAATTAGAGCTGAATCATATTCAAAATACAAGGAAGTGGATAAAAATCTATGAACATATGGATTTGCTAAAGCTGCACGTAATACCAGATAGAGGTGGAAGTGAAATGATCAATCAAGATGGATCACTTGGCTATATATCGCATGTAACTATGAGGTTTCTCAATAATGAATTTACTGCAGTTTTAAGATTGGCCTATACAAATCCTAACCTTAACTTAATCGAATATGAGTTAAAAAGATTGAAAAATTCGCGCGGATAACAGAAAGCTAAAGAACATTCATGGGTTTTATGTTTAATTTCAAGGGCAATGGCAGAGCTTTCGTTATAAACCAATTTTTAAGTTGAATTGAGGTTGCAGTTCGTGCCAATGGAATCTATACACAATAATTATGTCAGATTTTTTTTTATTTTCCCTAAATATATAAATAATTTTATTTTGCGCAATTTTAGTTTTTAAAAAAAGAAGTTAACACTACGTTTCATCTAGCGACTCATAAGTTTTGCACGTCTTTTTCTCCGTATTATGATGCGTGTTATTATGATGCCTGGATCTCTTCTCGTACCAGGTCCATGTGGAAAAGGTAGCCTGCATTACAATCTTGAATGACCAAATACTACATATGAAAGTATATTTATGCATATTTAAAACTTCATAGTAAAAATTAAATTAATTTTCTGCCTAGGTGGGTCATTCAATCTGTTTACGATTGTACACAGGCACAAACACACAAATAGATAGATAGATAGATAGATAGATAGATAGATAATAAAGAGAAAGACTGAGATAGATAGATAGATAGATAGATAGATAGATAGATAGATAGATAGATAGATAAAGAGGGAGACTGAAATACACAGCTAGCTAGATAGATAGATAGATAGATAGAAAGATACTGTTTTTGGGGATTTTTTTAATTTATAAGGGAAATAGATGAAGTGCGCGATATCGGATCTATAAAGAGTTTATAGATATATAGACATAAGTGTGAACATTGCTTGGTTAATGCCAATTATATATACAAACAAGTTTGATTAAATACAGTCGACACTTTCTCGATCCTCATCCTTGAAAAAAGTGAGGGAATAAAACGAACACTATTTACATTATTCGGACTATTGTCCTCATCTTTGTCGCCATATTTATTGCAACGTTTCGGCCGTTGTACGCTCCGGCCGTCATCAAGTGGTTGGAATGTTGAACTGAACCCTTTATTTCACTCACTGGGGTAGACTGTTCTAGTTCCACATGCCATGTCAGTTATCAGCTTAATTCCCTCTCCAAGTTCTCCACCGCTTTAATCAGGTATTGAACTCACACTCTTTAGGTCCTGTCACTGGATCTAACGCCTTTATACACTGTGCCGTGTGTCCTTGAGGACATCTGTTTATGAATTTCTGGTAGTTATAAACCTAATGTCTTCAGCAACCATTTTCACCATATTGCAAATTTTGCTGTTATCATTGCATGTTTTTTTTACTAGAGCTCATATTGCAATTTTTGCTGTTATCATTGCATGTTTTTTTTACTAGAGCTCATATTGCAAATTTTGCTGTTATCATTGCATGTTTTTTTTAATAGAGCTCATATTGCATATTTTGCTGTTATCATTGCATGTTTTTTTTTACTAGAGCTCATATTGCAATTTTTGCTGTTATCATTGCATGTTTTTTTTACTAGAGCTCATATTGCAATTTTTGCTGTTATCATTGCATGTTTTTTTTTAGTAGAGCTCATATTGCAATTTTTGCTGTTATCATTTCATTTTTTTTAGTAGAGCTCATATTGCAATTTTTGCTGTTATCATTGCATGTTTTTTACCAGAGCTCATATTGCAATTTTTCTTTGTTATTATCGCTTTTCTCTCGCACTCCTTATTACTGGTTCCCACATTGTATTCATTTCTATGCTTGGTCGGATACTGGAGAAAACGAAATAGAAAAAAGCCTGAAGAAAGAGAAATGCATTGGAAGAAGTAGAGAGGATAAGGCGGCAACCAAAGTCCCAATCCGTCCCGGCTTCGTCAACAAAAAATCAACAAAACAACACAAGGAGCCTCCCTTGTTCCCGCTTTAAAGCTCCAATACCCCCTCTTCCTAAGACCCCCTCCATTCATCAGACCCTCTCCGAACACTCCTCTTTGGAATGGATCTAACCTACAATCCAGGAGACATAAACAACAAAGTCCCTAGACAGCACACAAGCATCAACGTTGATGCTCGTGTGCTGTCTAGGGACTTTGTTGTTTATTCAGCATACGGGGACTAGCGGGCCAGAGGTGTTTACTTGTTAGTTAAACGTTCCCTGGATGCGAGGATGGACCTTGTTCATGCCGGCACGGATGGGATTGGGGTGATCATGGCCTACATTGCCGTGAGCAGTGGTTCGTTTCGGGTAGTTGCGGTTTTTGCGCCAAACGACCAGGGAGAACGTGTCGATTTTTTCCGTCAGTTGGGGCCATTCCTGGTCGATTCGTCGCGTTTAGTCTTAATGGGGAACTGGAATGCCATTCTGAACCCCAAGATAGACAGGTTGCAGGGAGCTCGTGGCAGGTCATCGGGCGATCGTAGCTTGGTTGATCTGATTGGCGAGTTTAGGCTCGTCGATAGATCCCGGGTCGATCATCTGGACGGGGCGGTGAGATGTGGACGTTAGCTCTTAAGCGGTCGTCTCTCTGAGTAGCTAGCTACCTAGAAAGAATGTTTAGAAGGGTTGATCTACATTTGCTAGATTGTCCCGCTTTCCATCGGTTAGGCTATTCAAATCATCGACTTGTCTGTGCTCGGGTGGTGTTTGGCGATGGGCCTAGAATGGTTGGACTCTGGAAGTTCAATCTGTCTTTACTGGACAGGCGGAACTTCCAGAAACAACTAACTAGGGAATTAGTAGGGGCGGTTATTGGGAATAAGTGATGGGAGAGGCTGAAGGATAGGATTAGGTCATACACCACTGAATATAGCCAACGACTCGCTCTAGATAATGCTAACAAGGTGAAGACTTTAAAGGATAGTTTGTCCTGGGCGGTGTTTGGGGGTAATTCCCTAGAGATAGCCCTAGCTAGACAGGCTCTGATGCGTGAGGCTAACAAGTGCTAGCAGGATCAGGTAATTAGACATAGGTTAGACAAGATGTATAATGAAGCTGTGAATATAGGCGCAGAACTGAGCAAGAGATCCGTCGAGGTTCCGATCGATATATTCGCGGAGGGGCGTAATCTGGGGTCGACAAAGGCATGTGTGAGGCGTTTCGGCGGCATTTCGATAGCCGGTTTAATAAGGAGCCTGGTCTCAGTGGTGAAGAGTTTCGCAGCTATTTGGCTGATTTTCCTCGGCTTTCGCCTACTGAAGAGGTTGAGAACACAGAGGGCAAAGTTTACTTGGCATCGAAGTAGGTCGACAGAAGCAAGTCTCCGGGATTTGATGGTCTGCCTTAGGAAATGTACTTGAGGATGTCGCACGTCTTTGTTCCGATTTTGACAGTGGTCTTCAACAACAGATTAACAGGTGTGTGATTATGGTGCTGAACAAGGTTAAGGGTGTTGGGCCGGATTTAGATGATTACAACCCCATAACTCTGCTAAACACTGAGTTAAAGATTTTCACCAAGATCCTGTCGGTGCGTTTGCAGTCAGTTGTCGCGAAACTGTTGGGACCCGGGAAGACTTGTGCTGTGAGGGGACGAACAATTCAAAACAACCTGCATCCGATCTGCACGGTCTCAGAAGGTGATGAGCAAGCCGCACTGATCAATTTAGATCAGTCCAAGGCATTCGATGGGGTCGACCATCAGTACCTGGCGGCTGTCCTGCAGGCTGGCGGATTCGAACCCGACTTCTGCAAGTGGATCAGCATCTATATCGCTCCCTCAGTGCTGTGGTACAGGTGAACGGAAAGCGGTCGAACGCTTTTGGGCTGTCTCGGTCGGTTCGTCAGCGTTGTCTGCTGTCGCCCTTACTTTACGCCTTGGCGCTTGGGCTTCTCCTTCGCCGGCTAGGGTGCAGGGCGTGCAGTCCGGCCCTACGCGGAATCCGCTGACGTGTCTATTTTCGTGTCTGCCGTAGCGACATTGAAGCAGTACAGAAAGCGCTTGAGCGGTTTGTGACGAGGGTCAAAATTAATCGAGACAAATCATCCAGTTTGCGGTTATGTGCCTGGAAGGGAATCTCGCTTCCGGGGCCCTTTAGATGGACAGACAGACCCATCTGCATTCTTGGAGTGTGGTTCGAGACGGTCTCCAACTGGTGAAGACTTGGTCCGAAGTAGAAATTTGAACGCGGCGGTTTGGACTTGGCTTCGACGGCGGTTGTCCGCGAAGGGTAAGCCGTGGCGTGGGCCATTTACGTTTTTCCTATTATCCTTTATCGATTGGCTGTACTTCCTCTTCGTAAGGACAGAAGGAATGTGCTTGATCGCGTGTTGGCTTCTCTCTTGTGGGGTGGTCTGTAGAGAAATTTTTGCCCAACGTCCTGGTCATAGGTGGCTGGGAATGCCGCACTTGTTGTGCCATCGGTACGCTTCAAGGTTGGTGTTCCTACGCCACGCGTTGACTTGTCGGTATCAGTGTTACAGTGTTTCTGGCCTTGGACGCCAGCAGCGAACTACATCAGAAACCCTGATTTTTCGTTTACCTGGCGATTTATTTGTAACTTGCTACCTCTCAATGACGTAACCTTCAGATGAGGCAGGGCGGATTTGCCCGACTGTCATTTGTGTGACCTTGGTTTAGAAGAAACGGCTTCGCACGCCTTCTACCATTGTCCTCAGGTGCGCCAATTCTGGGCCAATGTTGGCGAAAGGCTCATGTCCATTGATCTCGCGTTCGCCATTGACGATGTGTCGCCCCCGTTCTCCCGGTTTAAACGGATGGTGTTTCTCACGTTGCTAGCCGTGGCATGGATGGTGGTATGGAGGTCGTGATGTGAGAGAATCTTGCGATATGAGCGTTATTCTCATCAGGATCAGACTGGATTCTTTTCAGCTCAGGATGAAGATGAGATCTGACAGAAAGCGTTTCATATCGACAGATTTCAGCGAAAGGTGGGTATCTATGGCGAGCCTGGTTCGAGTGAACGGGGCTAGACTTGATTTTCTCTCTTAAGTCCCCTTGAGCACAACGGGGGGGTTTCCTGGGAACACTCCGCTGGTTAAACTGTTTTATGCTTTCGTAGTTAATGTGAATAACTGTTGTTCCAGGCCTGTACCTGGCGTTCTCTTTTGTTATGATCTAGATCGAGACTCCTAAATTCCCCAGTTTGTTTTTGTCCGCTTTTTCATCTCGGCTGGTTCAAACTTTGTTTTTGCCACTCCACGGTTTATTTTTCCTCCCCACTCCATTAGTGAGGGTGCTGCTTGATTCTCTCGAATGGCAGAATACAGTGGCCTTTCTTATTATTTTGAGGGGTGGACGGTTCCTACTATCTATTTTATTTAAGCTTTTTTTGCTTCATTTTTCGTTTTGTTTTAGGATTCTTTCCAATCTCCATCATTTCATGTTTCATGAAAATTATATATATATATATATATATTTTTAAAAGATCCTTTATAAATTTATAAACTTTTACATCATGGTGTGTTTTGAAGGTTCCTTGTTTATGTGGTATTGTGGTAAATGTAGGATTGGGTGGTGATAGACAAGTTCTTGTGGAGATTGAGCATACTCTAATGAATGAAGGGATCGTGATTGTGATTAACTAGGACTAGGATAGTCAGTGAAGACCAGTCTTTTCCCCATTTTCCCTTCGGCCTTTGTGCCACAATTTGGTATTTTTTACAAAATAAATATATTTCTAGTCTAGCCTCTATTATTATACGGATCACTATTTCTATTATTCAATCCTCTATTACTATACCGAGCGATATTCTCTACTCTATTCACTATACATTTTCCTTCTTTTTCCTTCCCTATTCCATTAAATAATTTTTTTGTGTTCATTCACCCCTACTCCCACCATCATTTAAACCTTCAAGAAACTTTTTATATATTTTTTCTATGAACTGCACAATTTTTTACATAATGGCGTGTTTTTTAGGTCCCTTGTGAATAGGTGGTATTGTGGCACATGTAGGATTGGGAGATGATGGCCAAGTTCTTGTGGTGATTGAGCATACTGTAATGAATGAATGGATCGTGATTGTGATTAACTAGGACTAGGATAGTAAGTGAAGACCAGCCTTTCCCCATTTCCCCTTCGGCCTTGTGCCACAATTTGGTATTTCTTACAAAATAAGTATACTATTTACTATCCTCTATATTATTTCTCTATACTGATCACTCTTCGGATGACTATTCGGTGGTTACTATTCGAACAAGTATTACTAGCGCGAGTATTATATGAAGGAGATGCTATTAGTATCTGCGATTCCAAAGTCTCGACTACAACGAACGTGATAACGAACATTCATTGACATTACAAAAGTGACAACGCGAAGTTATCTGACATCAAAAAAGTGGCGACGAAGGTTAGTTCAACTTACACGAGGAAAAAATTAATCTGCAAAAAATTCAGCAGAGTTTAGCAGAATAGAAGGGTTACAACTGTCATGGTTCAAATGTTGCAGCAACAAAAACTACAACAAGAACAACAACTGCAGCAACAAAACTATAACAAGAATAACAATTAAAATTACAACAACAGAAGTTTTTTCAGTTGTTCACTAAAACGATGAAAGAAAAAACTTTACTTTCACTCCAGATGTCGCTAATTCAATCAGTGAATTCGCGTACAATCTAGATAAAGGGGGTAACTTTTTCATCTTATTACAAGAGATACAAAAGAATCTTCAAAAGGGATTGTTCGCATTGGAATGGTGGAAATAAAGTTCGACTATTATTAAAGAAATTAACCCCTGCTGAAAAATATGGAACTTATATCTTGCCGAAGCAACCAAAAGAGATAGGTTTTCATGAGACCATCCTAATACTATCGAAAATCTTTGGTGATAGGAGTTCGTTGTTTAATACATGATGGTAAAATAGACATTGCCATCATGCATTAAACAACGAACTCTTATATCCTACTTGCTAAAGTTCGATAATGACAATTTTGTCACGTACGCAGGAGTCGTGAATCGAGAATGCGAAAAGTTCAAATTAAATGAACTAACTCCTGATTTGTTTAAATACCAGATATTCGTTCAGGGTTTAACTTCTAATAAGGATGCAGAGATAAGATCCAGGATACTTGCTTATTTGGAAACAGATCCAAAATTAACTCACCAGAGAATAGCGGAACGGTAGCATTTTAAAAATGATTGTTTCTTCAAAAACAAAAGTGCCATGAGAGTGGGAAATTAGGACACAAAAGTACATGTTGCAGACCCCAAAAATGGAGGAAAAATAAAACGCATGTGAATAGGATAAATACATATAGTAACGATAAGAAGCCTAAAAGGCATCTCAAAAGAGGAAATTTATTTTTGTGCAAATTAATGATGTAAAAATAATATTGCAACTGGATACAGGATGTGATATCACTATCATAAATGAACAGACATAGAGAAAAATGGGTAAACCCAGTTTATTGATTTCTGATAAAATTGTGTATGGAGTCTCAGGAAAGATATTAAACTTTTGGGTTGAATTCAGCTGTAACGTTTCTTTCTCCGGAAAAAACAAAAAAGCGGTGGTATTTGTATAAAAAAAAATACTTCTAATTTGTTTGGAACAAATTGGGTTGCATTGTCTGATCTTTGGGACCTCCCAATTAACTCGTTTTGCAATAAGATAAACATTGTTACGACCAGAACTAATACGGCAACTGAAAAATTGAAAAAATGAACTGAAAAAGAGTATTCCTGAAGTTTTCTCTGAAGGTCTAGGGACATGCACGAAAGCAAAAGCGAAGTTTCAGTTAAAAGACAATGTAACACTTAAATTGAAGCCTAAAAGGAGTTTACCTTTTTCGGCTTTAGATCCAATTAACAATGAATTGGATAGACTAGAAAAATTAGGGGTAATATCAAAAATAAACTATTCCGAATAGACCTCACCAACAGTCTACGTAAAAAAATGAATAATAAAATCCGCGTGTGTGCCGATTTTTCAGCGGGGTTTAATGAAAGTCTAAAACAACATAGCTACTCTTTACCCAGTCCAGAGGAAATTTTTGCCAAATTGAATGGAGGTAATTTTTTTCTAAATTGTACCTGTCAGACGCTTATCTACAAGTACTAGTGGAAGAAGACTGTTCAAATTTATTTGCAATTAGCATTCATAGAGGGCTATGTAAATTCATCTGACTTCCTTTCGGTGTAAAGGTAGCACCAAGCATATTCCAGCAGATAATAGATGCCATGCTTGCCGGTTTGGATTGTGCTCAAGTATATTTGGATGATATACTTATTAAAAGCAAGACCTGAAAACAACATACAGAAGATCTAAAGAAACTATTTGAGAGAATCAAAGAATATAACTTTAAAATAAGTGAAGGAAAATGTGAATTGTTTATATATCCAGACTTACATATCTTGGGCAAAACTTTCATGAAAACAGTAGACGACCGGGTCCTTCAAGGGCGAGGGTGCTTAAGGATATGCTTGCTCCAACAAATGTAACAAAGTTACAAGTATTCTTAGGTTTTGCTAACTACTATTATACATATATGCTTAATATGGCCGAATTAGGAGCCCCTTGAATAACCTGCTGAAGAAAGACGTAAATTGGAATTGGACAGATAAATGTCAAAGTGCGTTCGAACAGATCAAGAAAGTCTTAACATCGGATTTGTCACTAGCTCATTTTGACCCTAAATTAAAGATTGTGATTGCATCAGATGCAAGTGGTTCGGGTACTGGAGCAGTGATATTACACACATATGAAGACAGAACAACTAAACCAATAGATCATTCTGAAGATCATTGATTGCCGATGAAAGAGGCTATAGCCAGATTAAAAAGGAAGGATTGGCAATCATATTTTCCATGAAAAAGTTTCACAAGTTCCTACATGGTAGAGAATTTATAGTGAAGACAGACCATCGTCCATTATTGTCCATGTATGGATCAAAAAAGTATATTCCTACGCATACAGCGAATAGACTGTAGCGCTGGGGAACAATCATATTAAACTATAATTATAAAATGGAATTTCCACCATCCAAAAATTAAGTCCTGCAGTCGGATTGTCTAGACTGATACCAAGATTCTGCGAACCACTTAAAGACACAGTAATTGCGGCGATAAGGGCCGAAAATGAAAAAAATAACGTATTATATAATACCGAACGAGAAATTCTCATAACATTGGTGAAAATAAACATTAAAGCGGGAAAAGACCAATTCATAATGAAAATGAAGGAGAAATTAAGATCTAAAAGGAACAATACTATGGAAAATAATGTGTTTTCATTATGTAATCGGTACTTATGTCGACAGAAAGATTGGTGATGCCAGAATCGTTACAAAGACTTATGTTAAAAGAATTTCACCGGGGACATCGCGGAATTTCTCGGATGAAATCTTTAATGGCTAAAAATGGATAAGGATATAGAAAATTTGAAATCATGCAGGGTCACCACGTATCAAAGTTCAACCTTGGACGACAAGCGATATGCCATGGGCTTGAAGACACGTTGACTTTGCAGGACCGATAAACAGAACTTAGTATCTAGTAGTAGTCAATAGTCATGAAACAATGAAGAAGAAGAAAAAGTAGTAAAGGAGAAGAAAAAAGAAGAAGAAAAAGATAAGTAGAAAAAAGGAGAAGAAGAAGAAAAAGAAGAAGGAAAAAGAAAGAAGGAGAAAAGAAGAGAAAGAAAAGAACAAGAAGACGTTGAAGGATCGTGATATTAGCAAATATAAGACATTGATTTCAATTGTGTAGAATTTTATGTCATTGTAAGCATAAACATTTTTTTAATGTATCGTGAATTCCAACAGTGAAATGTAATTTTTCTAATTCATAAACTTAGTCTTTTCACACACACACACACACACACACACACACACACACTTTCATATTATTGAATTTAATTTAACTAAACATATAAGATACGTAAACAGGCATACACCTTCAAGACTGAAAATGGAAAAATAAAATATTTATACAAAATAATAAGAAAGTTATTTTCTTTTAGCAATCAATGTCAACCTGTTTATAGAAAGGTTATCACGAAATAATTGGCATTTTAAAGGTAAATGTTTGCCTAAGTTCCAATTGAATGATCCTTTCTATTATTATTTATTAATAAATAGACAGATACGAACAGAACTAGATATGAATAGATAGATACAAAGCCATAGATAGATAGATAGATAGATAGATAGATAGATAGATAGATAGATAGATAGATAGATATGCACAGATAGATAGATAGATAGATAGATAGATAAATAGATAGATAGATAGATAGATATGCACAGACAGACAGACAGATAGATAGATAGATAGATAGATAGATAGATAGATAGATAGATAGATATGCACAGACAGACAGACAGACAGACAGACAGATAGATAGATAGATAGATAGATAGATATGCACAGACAGACAGATAGATAGATAGATATGCACAGACAGACAGATAGATAGATAGATAGATAGATAGATAGATGAATAGATAGATATGCACAGACAGACAGACAGACAGACAGATAGATAGATAGATAGGTAGATAGATAGATATGCACAGACAGATAGATAGATAGATAGATAGATAGATAGATAGATAGATAGATAGATAGATAGATATGCACAGACAGACAGACAGACAGATAGATAAATAGATAGATAGATATGCACAGACAGATAGATAGATAGATAGATAGATAGATAGATAGATATGCACAGATAGATAGATAGATAGATAGATAGATAGATAGATAGATAGATAGATAGATAGATAGATAGATGCATGCCGGCTTATATTGTCTTAATTCAGGATAGAATAACTGCAATTGGCGAATTGATTGTCATCCTTCTTCAGTTGAGAGACGACGGCACAATTTGGCTGTAACGGAATCCAAATCACGCAATATGAATGACGTGATGCCAACGGATGATTATTTTCAACTTTTTTAGTGAGTTTTTCTCGATTCATTTTTTCCAAGATTTTTTTAGGCTAAAATTATATCTCTTTTGAAAAAAAGTAGCACGTCCTTCATTTAAACCAGAAAATTCCGATTCGAGGATTCTTATTCGATGACAAACCTCTTTCATTTACAGTATCACGAATACTGTTGACATATTTAATTAAAGGCCTGTTAAATAAAAATAATGAAACTCAAACTAATATTAAATATCACTCGAGGTGATCGGAGAAAAATAAAGTATAAATATATGATTCAATTTAAACTCGCCCCCCTAGCTCGATAAGCTCAGTCAGTAGAGACGCTGTTGGCTTCGTTTCACTCAAAATACAAGCGATGCGAGTTCAAGTCTCACTTGTAATTCAGTATGGATTTGTCGTTCAAATTTTTTACACTTGAATGTAGAGTGAGAGTTGGCGTAAAAAGCAACTAAAATATGGTGATTTTCTAAGCATAGCTGTGGCACAAGGTCGAAAGTTTTGAGCACCCAGTGAGTATCGAATTCACTACTCAGTCGTAATTGCTTGAGTGAGACAAGCTTGCTAAACATTACACCAAGTTGAAGTGCCCCGAAAGCAACTAAAATATGAATGACGACATTATTTGTTTTCTTATGCCAAGTTTTTTTTTTCAGTACAAAGTACCATGACTCTCCACAACTTCCTGTTGTTACTCTAAACATTTTTTATCATTTAACACCGTTCTCTGTTTTTGTTATGTCATTCAAACTCGTTAAGTAGAATACACATTGTTTTTTTTTCCCGCTCTTATTGTTTTTCTTTGGCCTCTTTCCTCGTTACATGCAACACAAAATTCCCCCATCTCTCTCTGATTGTAAGTATAAGTTTCCCAGTTCCTATTTTCTTCCTCATTATTCGCATGATCCGTTGTTGGTATTCTGAGCGTTCATCAATAGAACTACATATTTGTCGCTTCAAGTAAGGAATTCGTTTAGCAATCAATAATATATATTATATTTGTTGTTAATTTACAGCGCTCATTTTTTTTCCAACGATTTTTACCTATATCTTAATACATTGCTTAGTTTCTAGAAGACATCTTATGCTATTCCTATGCGCCATGGAATTTCTCTCTTACATTTTCTAAAGCCTATTACTACAGTACCCAGATAAAAATTACTGTACTTACTTGCTCATATATTGGGCACCCGTTTTGCTGACAATCTTCTTCATTTATGTGCCGTATCTCTTCAAGACGTAGACGATTATGGCCCTCCACATCTTCCTGTTCCTTGTAAGTTTGGTCTTTTTATTATTTCTTCCATACCCTGTCCTGCTATCCATTTGCTCAAACCCATCAAGTCATACTCTACTTACCTCTGTCCGGCTTTCCCTCAATCTCTCCTGTGAGTATCAGATTTTCCAAGCCCTCCTTCCTCATTACGTGCCACAAAAAATTCAACTGCCTTTTCCTGATGTTAAATATGAGTTTCTGTCTATGTTTCTGAGATGAGGCATTATGTACATTATTTACATTATTCGGACTATTGTCCTCATCTTTGTCGTCATATTTATTACAACGTTTCGGCCGTTGTACGCTCTGGCCTTCTTCAGGTGGTTGGAATGTCGAGCTGAACCCTTTATTTCGCTCACTGGGGTAGGTTGTTCTAGTTCCACGTGCCATGTTTAATGGATGTCAGTTATCAGTTATCTCCTGCTAATTTCCCTCTGAAAGTTCTCCACTGCCTTAGCCGGGTATTGAACTCACACTCTTTGGGTCTTGTCACTGGATCTAACTAAGGCCTAAATAAATAAATAAATATGGAGACAAAGATGAATCCGAATAATGTAAATAAAGTATGAATTTCCTTTTTGTTTTCATTTTTTCTAAGACTTCAGTTTTGCTCACAAATATGTCACTCTCTACTTTCCTCTGACCCTTTCTCCCTTTCAGTGTGTCCTGTTAATATCAGATTTTCCTATTTCAAATGCCTCTTCTTGATGTTAAATATAAGTTTCCTTTTTGTTTCCAATTTCTCCAAAGCCTCTTCGTTTTCCCATGTTTGGTCCATGGTATCCTCAGTATCTTTCCATATTTCTGTTGCTTCAAATCTCTTCTTCATCTTTAAGATTGTCCAGCATGCATTGCCATATAGGAGGACAGATGTCATGTATCAGTCCAGTACTCTTTTCTTTATTTCATTGAATCTATATAGTCTCGTGTGGGGTTTTCTTTGCGTTAAATATAGATGGACACTTCCAAGGAGACATCACCTAATTTTCTATGTATGAATGCATATTTTCATGTTATTTATTATATATTCTTTTCTTTTATTCACCAGATGTTGGGATGGTTTTAATGAACTGGTGCCGTGTTTTGTTTGATTAATACTGTAAGGTCTATCGTCCATTATGTTTCACAACGACTTTGACTTGGCCAGATCAAACAGGTCACTATTAGCATTATTCACCTCTCGAACATTTATTCACGCTACCTGCTAGCGGATCAGAAAATGGCAGGAAGTGACGTCACAGCAAAAATTAGCTCAGTCTTCAATCAATTATCCAGCATAAGTATTTATGCTTAGTGGTATCCAATGTTAATAATGATTCATTGATACACGTCCTACTAATTAACCCATAGTCGGGGAATGAGAAAATGTGGATTCATACATTTCCCAAAGGCATTTTTACGTAGCTGAATATAAAGAACCAACTGGAATTGGAACTCGGTTCTCCGATTAATAACGTCATCCATTTAACCACTCACACATCCGATATTAGAGAACCTGGTATTTCTAAGCGGTCCCTCATCAAGATACTGACAAAGCTAGACGTTGCTTAACTTCGACGATTAGAGTGCATACAGCACCTGGTATTCTCAAGTGGTTACTCATCTAGGTAATGACCAGGTTCGACGTTCCTTAACTTCGGTGATCGTACGAGAACCGATACTTCAACATGATATGGCCGTAAGCCAAATTAGTACCTGGTACTCCCAAGCGGTTACCTATTTAGGTACTGTCCACAGCCGACGTTGCTTAACTTCGTTAATTGTACGAGAACGTGTTTCGACGTGAAATGGCGTAAGCCAAAATTTGAGTGCATACAGCACCTGGTATTCCCAAGTGGTTACCCATCTAGATACTGACCAGGCTTGACGTTGCTTAACTTCGAAGACCTTACTAGAACCCATGTTTCCACGTGACATGGCCGTAAGCCAAAAGTAGAGTGCATACAGCACCTGGAATTCTCAAGTAGTTACCCATCTAGGTACTGACCAGGCTCGACGTTGCTTAAACTGGTGTTTCAAGGAGATATGGCTGTAAGCCATATTTTTGTCCGATGTGGAATTAAAAGCAAATATTTTTAAATGATAAGCTTTACTTCACCACACAAACCCAATCAGCATGAAAGCCTATCTGTAAGCGATGATATCGGCCATTTTTACAATCATGGAACAACTGGGGAATTAATAATGCGAAAGCAGTATTTTTACATTATTAATGATCTTAACATCGCTATCTTTTAAGAAGTTTTAAAGTTAGGAAATAAAGGTAAGATGTTTTCTGAAAATACTTTCGTGATAAGCAGATGTTATTGTATTTTATCTCGATTAAATCTTCACTGACAAAATACTACACTCATCATCCTAGAAAATTGTCGCCTGACCGGCCTAGGTTTTGTTTGATTGGTCCTTTTCCATCTTTAAGTAACCATTGACTTTTCTCAGTTCGTCTTGAAAAAAAACCTCCATAGCAATCTCAACTCTTATCCGTTATTGATCTTGACAAAGAGATTTTTATACCCAACAAGCAAAAAATGTTCTTTAGATAAAACATTAATGATCTGCCGATCTGTTCGTCAATTTCAACCCAGTTTCGGTGTTCTTTGAAACACGTTACCCATTTATAAATTGCTTACTTTTCGAAGCAACAATAACATCTTCGGTCATCCAAGTTGTACTGTATATTTGATGATAGTCCTTGCTATAACTTTGACAGGGTTCATGTTACTTTGAAACATTTAAACTGGCGTGAAATTCAATCTGTAACCTAGAAATACTTCCGGTTCATACAGGTTATAAAACGGAAGTTCAAGTTTACTTTGCTGCAAACAAATATCAAAATATTTACATAGTTTTCTGATATAAAGCTTTTTGCTCGCCATTTTGAATACCTCTTTTATTCATATTCTTTTAAAAGGCTATTATGTGCAATAAGTAAAACACTATAATTAAATACTTATCATTGTATCTTATTCTATGTAGATATCGTCATGAGATCCATAAAAAATAGCATAGCATGAATAAAAAAGGCCTTAAACTTGATGAAAATAATATTTTATCGTCTAAATGTTTGTTATTCTCAAGAGGAACGATCAAAGTATTTTTTGATTATTTTTACATTTTAATAATTTCTAGCACGTTCAAAATTTTCGTTAAAAATCTTTTTTTTTTGAATCAGCAAAATTAACAGAAAATCGATCGTTTACAAAAGTGAAAGTCTCCGTTTAAAATTCTTTTAAAATATCAATTATGATTTTTTTTTAAATTAATTTGAGAAAATTAGAAATTATAAAGTTTATTTAATCTATTTTGAAACAAACATTACTTACTTTCTGCGCTGAAAAAATGTACTTTAAAATGAGAGAAAGCCGGTCTTAACAGCTGTGTTGATTGACAAGTGATATGTGTGGGATTTCATCACGCACTGATATTTTACGTGAGGAAATGTTATAGTACAGAAGGTCACAAGTGACAGTTTAGCTTTACGTGATCAACTTATTTACCTCGTTATTTTTACTTACTTTTCAAAATTTTCTGCGTCTACTTTGTCATATATAGGATGATATATAGTTCAAGTTTTTTTAAGTAAATCTTCTCCACACATGTTTCGCCAATCGTAAATGTAAAAATGTAAAGGCCGTTAACAGTGCCGAACAACATTTATATACAAAATCAAGTCACTTGATGTTTTTATTGTATCATGTTTCTTCCGGGCTTCCGTACATTTGAATTATAACAATTTTTTATTGACACTTAAGGCAAGGAACAGTAAGATTTTTCTAACTGGTGGTTCGTGGATTGTAAAAAGCTTGTGCAATTTATAATCTATACAGATAGATGTACTTAAAAAAAATTAAGTAAAGGATTTGACATTTCCACTAATTTTACAATATTTAACAACTTAAATGTAAAAACAATAAAATAATCTAAGAAATAAACATTTAATTCTTTTAAAAATTCATTTTTCATCGAAAACGTTTTTTTTGCCTTCAGACAATATTACGCATATTAATAAAAACAAATAAAAGCAACTAAAAGCATTTGAAATTAAACAATATCTTTGTTTTATTGAGTTTTGTATGTTACAATTCACAGTTGATTTTAGGTAGACGAGGTCGGATTTTTAAAAAAACGAAACCTGATTTACTTTCGTCAAAGCCTTGTGTTTTTAACTAATATAATTACTTGCTATATTGAATTTCTAGAGTTTTCATTAGATTATTTATGGTAGGGTAATATATATAAAAATATATTTTTATCATGACTTTAAAAAAATAACATATTTATAATAATTTCCATCATTTCTAAATAGTTTCTGAAAGTTTAATTAAAATTTTACAATTATTTTTATTTTTGCAAGATTTACAAAATTAATACCTGTCATTAAAAAAAATGCACAAAAAATGCCGTTTTTATCATGCTATGTTTATTTTCCAGCGATCTCATGGATATATCTACTTCTAATTATTCTTATATTCTCGAAAATTCTCCTTTAGATAGTATTTACAAATATTGGACTTTCAGGATTTGTTTTCTATTTTACGTTTTCTAGATTTTTCTGAAATTTTCTCTGATTTTTCTGGTTTTTTTTTTTGCTTTGTTTTGTTTTTTCTTGTTCATTTGCATGTTTGGCTGGGTGATATGTTTTTCTATCTTCTTCATTAGAGAATATCAGGAGTCCTTTTTACCACAACAGGTTACTCAGTCTTTACTTTGAAATCTTTTAAGTTCTTTTTGCTCTCCGGGAAGATTTCGAGATTTCGCTCAAGCATTTTTTTTCGCACTGTAAATCAAGTCATTCCACAGCACCCTATCAACTTTTCTCCTAATCATGGCCGTACTTTATTTGTTAACCTTGTGAAATAATTTTAAAGGGTACGTTTTACGTTGTCGGTATTTATTGCTGTTATTTTCTTTCTTTATTTCTTTATCCTTTCTTTCTTAATTTCATTTTAATGTTTCTTTCATTCTTCCTGTTTTCTTTCTTTTTTTTTCTTTCTTTCTTCCATCACTATGTCTTATTTTTATTTTCTTTCTTTTTTTTTCCTTTCTTTTATCGGTATGTATTACTCTTTCTTTCATTCTTCTATCGGTATTTATTATTGTCGTAATATTTATTTATCATTTCTTTATTTCTGTTTTCATTTTTTTCTTTCTTTTTTCTTTCTTTTATCATTATGTATAACTGTTATTTTCGTTTTCTTTTCCTTTCTTTTCCTCTTCACCGTTTTTCTTTCTGTTATCATGGCGATTATTTTTTTAAACCATCACGGCCTGGTGTTCGTTTTTTTTTTTTTTTTTTTTTGAGGAGCAGAATCTTGCAAAAAATATTTGTTTCTAAATCGAATCTGTATCCTATACGGAACTGTCATATAGCCTGACGTGTCTTAACCGATTGAGCCACAGAGGATCGTTCGGTTAGCAAGGTCAGGCTATATGACGGTTCCGTATAGGATACAGATTCGAATCCTATCGGAGGACGAATATTTTCTATGAAAATTTCTCGGGCATTCAGGCCGGTAAATGTTGTTTAATACTGTTTATTATAAAAAGAGCATTTACTTAAATATTTGTATCTATAAAAAGAATGTATAAATATATATGTATATGTATAAATATAAAAATGTCTTAAAATATTTCATCCTGTTATTCTTCGCCATTTTATCTTCTCTTGGCTTTCTTTTTGGTCATAAAACTTGCCATTTAATTTCATTGCCTATTGGGTTCGTTTATTTGTTCGTCCATGATTAAAATCGTTAATACTGCGCCATTTTTGCACTCGCTTTCATTAACTCAGCAAGTGACATTAAATGCTAATAAGAAAAATCAATAAATCGAATCAAAAGCCAATAAATAACAAAACTGTGACAAACAGTGTCTGATGAAAAAACAAAGAGTGAAATCAGGTGTAACGGATTTAGCTTAATTTCGTGTAATTTTTCATTCCTTTTGAGCCATCTCATTCTGATTCATTACTTCTTGAGTATTAAGATGGCCACAGCTTAGACACTCAATTTTGTGATATTTTATCACCGATTTACAACCCTCTAGAAACGTAATTAAGAAAATCGTCTTCTCTACGACATCCTATCTCCTGAAGCTTCTTTTATATGTCGTGTCTCCTCAGGACGTAGGCGGTTATGGCTTTCCACAACTCCCTGTTCCTTGCAGCTCTTACTAACGTTTGTCTTTCTGTTATTTCTCCTATATAATACGCTGTTTTCCTCCGTCTCTCTTGCCTTTAGTCTGCCTTGTGAGTATCAGATTTTCCAAGCTTTCTTTCCTCATTATCTACCCTAGAAACCTCAACTGCCTCTTCTTGATTTTAAGTATAAGTTTCCTTTTTGTTTCCATTTTCTCTAAAACTTTGTTGCTGCTCTCATTTCCAATCTATTATAGCCTTAGCATCCTTTTTCTATTGTTTCAAGTCTTCTTCATCTTTGAGGAGATTGTCCATCACTCACGGCCATACAGGAGGCCAGATATCACGGAAAAGTTTATTACTCTTTTCCTTGTTTCTAGCGGATTTTTTTTATATTCCTTAATACACTGCTTAGCTTTTAGAATGCATCGGTTGTTTTCTCAGTGCGCCTTTGGATGTTAATGCCACACTTCCTGTCCCCCGTTAAAACACTTCCCAGATATTTAAATATCCGCACTTGTTTGATTTTCGTATCTTTGATTTTCCTTTACTATCACTCGGTGTTCTTTCATCGACGTCAATGTACAGTAGATAAATAGGTTACGCGCAGTTTCTCTCTGTTTTGTTGTCTTGTGAGTATTAAATTCTGCTTTCTTTATTATGATACCCGACATTTTCAGCTTATATTTATTATTTTTTATTTATTTATTACCCACCACCAAAAAAAATTATAATATTTAACCCCATTTTAGGAGTTATGGAAGAAGGCGCATCATACATGGAATTATATATATATATATATATATATATATATATATATATATATATATATATATATATATATATATATATATATATATATATATATATATATATATGACGTCACACATTCTGAAATGGACAAAGTCTGACAATTATTTTAAGACATTTTTATGTGTATACATTCTTTTTATAGATAAAATATTTAATATTCAGGCCGGTAAATGTTGTTTAATATTGTTTATTATAAACAGAGCATTTACTTACTATAAAAAGAATGTCTAAACATAAAAATGTCTTTAAATATATATATATATATATATATATATATATATATATATATATATATTTTAATTTTTATGTATTTTGAAGCATGGTTATTGCTGTGTAGCGAAAAAACATATTTCAAATCAGTTAATTTATAATATTAATGCTCTGTAAATTTACATTGAGCACTATTTTGTAAAAATAAAAAATGTCAATAAGAACACCGGATTATATACCTTACTGTTCTTTTCTTATATATATATATATATATATATATATATATATATATATATATATAAATTATATACATATATATATATATATTTATATGTAAATATATATATATATATATATATATATATATATAAATATATACATATATATATATATATATATATATATATATATATATATATATATATATATATGTTTATAATAAACAGTATTAATAACATTTACTGGTCTGAATGTCTGGAGACAATTTCATAGAAAGTAGGTGTCCTCCAACAGGAATCGAACCTGTATCCCACACGGAACCGTCATATAGCCTGACGTGCTATAACAATTTAGCTACAGAGAAGCCTCTTGCTTAGCACATTCGGTTTTACTTTTTTTTAAACTACAATTTTCTATGATTTCCCTCAATCATTCATTTTCTGCTCGAAGCGTATCCAAACGTAAATATATATATATATATATATATATATATATATATATATATATATATATATATATATATATATATGGTTAGATTGATGTCAGTTTGTGACCCCTGGGTTTCACGCTTTTGCAATCGTGAGACAAACTGATTAATTTTTTTAAAAATTTTCGGTCTGTGTAGATTACATGCATTGGTGTTATTATGGGAGTGGGAGAAATCGTCGTAACATTAGACTATATTCAATTCAACATGAAAAGACGATGGGCATAAGAGTAAGACTGATCAAAACAGTTAATTGAAATTTTTCAAGATCAGCGTTCCGTTTCTCAATATGATCACGTCCATCGTCTTTTCATGTTGAATTGAATATAGTCTAATGTTAATTATGTTTTATGAATATGTCCTGAAGATGGTCTCTTAGACCGAAACGTCCGACGTTGACATTATATTAACATTAAAACAGCATAATTGCATATAAGATTTTTGTTTGTTTTTTCCGTAAATTTTTTTTTTATATATATATGAAATAAAAAAACAGACCACTTACGAAGGTTCCATGTAATAAATTATTTCACCACAGCCCTTTCAAAAGGACTGCGGATCATCAGACTTTACTTCCAAAGGTTGAAACAAAAATCTGATGATCCGCAGTCCTTTTAAAAGGCTGTGGTGAAATAATTTATTACATGATTTTAAAAGTGGTCTGTTCATTTAAATTATTTGCTCTGGATTTACATTGAGCTCTCTGGATTTTATCCTCCTTGGGTTTAGCCATGCGGATTGCCTAGTTTTTCATAAACTATATATATATATATATATATATATACATTGTGTGTAATCGATTGTACTATTCTAACGCCTATTTTGGTTGGTATGGTTTGTTTATTTATTTATGAGGATTCATTTATTTTACATGTTTTTTTTTGTTTATGTATCTATTTTCATTTATTGTGGTTCGCTTTCAGTTTTCGATTTTTAAGTAATGTAGTTAAAATTTGTTTTCGTGTCTGCATTTTGAGATGAGGTCTGATCGTTTATTTAGTTGTTTGTTCTGATCTGGGAAGTAATCATAGCTATTTTTTTCCTCTATGCATGTTTACAGCTTTTGGATACATTGTTGTAGGCTGATGTTCTTTTCCTTATTTTCAATGATATTTTTGGTACGATTTTTTTTTTTTTTTAATTTCCTTGATATGTTTAGAAAGCATTGTGCTGCTCACGTATTTACTATCTGTAAAGGAAGATTTGTGTCCGTAGTATCTTTGTTTCTAGTTCCTTCAGTTACACCTATGTATATTTTTCTTTCGTTATCCTATTCTGCAGATATACAAGCATACACGCACACACACACACACACACATACACACACATTTATATATATATATATATATATATATATATATATGGTTTATCAAAATACTTTTACAAACATTGGGAGCAGGTTTCCCACACCAAAACAAGGAAAAAGTTCATATCAACATATATCTGCAAATCATTCGTTTTTATGTTATTAAGTTAAAAGTTTACGGTAGATGCTGTTAAATGTACAATCCAAGATACAATTCAAAAATAATTTTACAAACTTTGGAAGCGGGTTCCTGACAGCAAAAACTAGTTAAAAAATATCCGTATAAACACAGTGTTCCCAAGCAGTCCCCATCTAAGTACTGACCTGGCTCTACGCTGCTTAACTTCGGTGATCGTACGAGAACCGGTGTTTCAGCGTGATTTGACCGTAAGCTGTTACTGTAAGCCCCCAAAGTCCAACCCTTACCTCACAGTCGGTGGGGGGTGTAAACGGTAGTGTCAGAGCTATGCCGCCCGGAACTTCGCTCCTGGTAGGGCCACCTAAGGCGGACAGGTCTGACACACACGCCGGCTAACAAGGGCTCTGGTGAAAATCCAAGGAGCGTCTGCATCGGTAACCGGCTGCTTCTGGTCGTTCCTGTCTCTGCGTCTGTGGGAACCACGCGGCAAGCAAGAACGTTATCCGAGTAGGCCTGGGTACCCTACTTCTGTAATTTATCCCAAGAATCTTCTTCTCATAACAGGAAGAAGCCGGCTCAATCCGCCCAGGGTGAATGCCGCATCAGTACAGTAGTACAGTACAGTATAAACACAGGCACAAAAGTCAATCGTTGTACACACACACGGCAACTCATAACAATTGTCGAAAATGTCCCCCGTTAAATTCTACAATCACACATGCACCCGTTGGATCATTGACTGGAGGACCTTTTTCAAATACTTCCACAGGATGTCAAACATGAACAGTGGAAAATAAATGAAGTGATTTCTTACCTTAGGTCTCTGGTTGGGACCCAGAATCAAATGGTTGTACAGCATAAAACAAAGGAAATAAATATATATATAATTAAGTAATTCATCGAGTCTGAAAGAAATCTCTACAGAATGCAGAAAGCACTGGACGGCCGTTTCGTCCTATATTTGGCACTCATCAGCAGTGCGCATCCACTACCGAGAATTGAAATCCTAACAGTTAGGTTGTCAAGCAAACATTATACCAACTGTTCCAACGAGCCTCGGTGAAGAAGAGATTGCAAATCAGACTCAATATAGTGCCGCTCACTCACATATTCCGTAGTGGAACTCAACTGAGTTTCTCTGTAACCATAGGACTGTTCCCGCTGGAGCCACGACTACTCTCACCAAGCCGCTCACTCTAGAGCATTAGAAGCCGGTTCAAGCAATGATATACAAATGATAGAAATTATTAGGAGGATTTGATAATTATATTTAATTAATTCATCGATTCTGATAGAAATCTCAACAGAATGCAGAAAGCACTGGACGGCCGTTTCGTCCTATATTTGGCACTCATCAGCAGTGCGCATCCACTACCGAGAATTGAAACCCTGACAATTAGGTTATCATTCAAACGTCATACCAACTGTTCCGGCTTCTAATGCATTATAGGGTACTACTTATGCTGAACCAATTCTTTATCTAATGTCTCTGGTCGCCACTTATGACTTTTGTTCGGTGTTGTAGGCAGTGGACGATCTCTTTCTTTACGCTGTATGGATGGGGGGAGTTGAAATTGAAGTACTGTCCGGTGAATGTCGGTTTACGTTATACGGATGTCTTGAACCCATGCTCTGTTCTAGACATTAGAAGATCCAGGAATGGGAGTGGGCTGTTACTCTCTTTCTCCATCGTTAACTGTATCGAAGGTCTTATTGAGTTCATATAGTCCAGTAGCACCTGAACATCTTCCTGATGTGGCCAGAGTATGAAGGTGTCATCTACGTACCTTAACCATATTGTTGGCTTTAGAGATATAGATTCTAATGCCATTTTCTCAAAGTATTTCATGTATACATTCACAATTGCTGGTGATAATGGCGAGCCCATTGCTAAGCCCTCATCCTGTCGATATATGTGTGATCCCATTCCAAAGTGTCTTGTTTGTGTACAGAAAGTCAACATCTTCATCAGATTATCTATTGGAATACTGGTCCGTTCTTCTAGGGAAGAGTCAGAGGTCAATTTGTCTCTGACTACTGAGAGTGCCTCCTCCGTGGGTACCTTGGTGAACAAACTCACCACTTCCAAGCTCACCATCTGGTTGGATAGGATGGGAGCATCTTTGTTTATTTCCACGAAGTGGGAGGAATTTAGGACATATGAAGGAGACTTTCCGATCAATGGGTCAGTTATATCTACAAGGAAGCGACTCAGAGGGTGGCACACAGAGCCTTGGCTACTAGCAATCAGCCTGAGCGGAATACCGTCTTTGTGAATCTTAGGGAGGCCGTATATGTGAGGTAGCTTGGTGTAACTCAACGACAACTGCCTATACGTCTTCGGTGCGAAGTGATCCTTGTTCTTGATTAGTATCTGTGACAGTTTGCGTTTCGTTTTCATTGTAGGATCCTTTTTTACTTTGCTCTAGCTACCATTACTAATGAGGTCTTCCAGCTTTCTTGTATAATCTGATCTGTCCATCACTGCAGTTGCATTGCCTTTGTCAGCCGGTAGTATGATGATGTTTTCGTTCCTCTGTAGGGATCTGATCGCCAGCCTCTCCAGTTTCGTGATATTGGACTTCTCCAAAGCCTGTCTCACTTCCCACTCAATTCATCCACCTGAGCCTGAGGGAAGTTCAAGGCCACCTCCTCGATTCTGGCAATGATGACCAAATATGGCACTTGCCTGATGGTTGTGGTGTAGTTGAGATCCTTATTTAATACTGATTTCTCAGAGGCACTCAGCTGATATTGGTTAATGTTGGTTACTGCTTTCACTGGTGCGTCACCTTCTGATCTTTCAATCTGTTTAATTTTTGTACTTGGCGAGCCTTGTACTTTTGTACATTGAATTCATGTCTGAAGGATTTATCCTGCTCATTTTGGACCCTACTTTGGTCTTCTTCATTGGTAATTCTTTTGAAGAAATCCTCGAGCCCCTGGGAGATTTGAACTTATAGTCACTTTTTTATCCACCGATTGTAGAGGATTCTCTCTCTGACAAAGGCGTGTCACGCTTTTTCTGCGACCAGACGAACTGTCCTTGAATTGACGGGAAGCCTTGGTGCCAAACCTGAAGGGATGAGTTGTAGATCTCTGCATCGGTGTAGGAATGTCAGATGGTTCGATATTGTTTGATTTTGTTTTCTCCAATTTGTAATTTGCATGTTGGCTGTCTCTTTTGCTGACAACCATGCATTTTGTCTTGTTTCAGTTCATGTTTAAGCCTTTTTTTCTTGTTTTCCTTCACTACCTTCTGTAGAATTTATAGTCGCTACCTTTCTATGTCTGCTATCAAAACAGTGTCTTCCGCACATCTTATATTGTTAAGATTGTGGCCGCTAGTAATAAATCCATTCTATTTCTGCCCGAATCATCTTAATATAGAGGTTGAATAAATCCGGTGAGAAGACACACCCTTTCTATTTTTTGTATATATATATAGAATTCACACAGTTGGTTTGCTGCCAGTGTAGGTTCTAGATTAATCTAATAACCTTCCCAAATATGTCAAAGGTTACTCAGCGATTCCAACAGTTCTTTGTGAACTACTTTATGGAAATTAGAAATTTCTATTTCTAAGTTATGCGTTATTATCGATACGTTTACCAACTTTAAATTATACATACCGGTATAATAATAAATTTAGGAAAGATTTTAATTTACCAATACCGGAAATACTATTTAGTCTACAGATTAAACAATAACAAAAAATAATCATGTGGTGTAACTACATTACTAGTTTGAGATTTGATTTATATTCCGATTATTCCTCGATGTTTTCGGCAGCCATGAGAGCCAGAATGCATGTTCAATTTTCTCCAGATTTCTGATTTGTCCTTTATATAAAGGATAGGCATCGACCCAGAAGGTTGTGATAAGAAATAAAGCTAATTAGGATGGCACAAAGATAATAATAAAAATATAATAATATTACTAATAATGTTTTATATGACAATATTAAAAGAATGAAAAGATTTCAATCAGTAATTCAATTATTATTATTATTATTATTATTATTATTATTATTTTCTTTGATTTATCATGTACACATATTTCATTCTGGGCCCCAACAAGAGACCTAAGGTAAGAAAATTTCATTTATTTTCCATTCTTCATTTTTGTAAATGAAAAAAAAACTAATAGCCTACACATTTTACATAGAAAAAAGCTCTTCTTAATGTGCGAGTTTGTACTTGTGAGTACAATTTTTGTATTTCTTTAAGGCATTGGCTAGCAGGAATCTCTTCAATAAGCCAATCGTTTTCTATTCAATCCGAGTACTCCAGGCACAACTGGAATTACTGATATCCTTATATGCCACACTTCTGAGATTTCCACATCAAGATCCTTGTATTTTGAAAGTTACTTAAAAATCTTCAAAGATCCATTGCAATCTACGGAAACCACCATGTTAATAAGAAAGCACATTCTGTTTTTTTTTTTTGTTTTTTTTTTTTCTTTGATCACTATCTCTAAGCGATTAACTTTGATTTTTCTGTCTGTGTTCATTTTCAAGTCCCATTAAATTGTTACCTATCTCTGTAATCAGGTCTTGATGATGTTCATACCAGTTTTTTGCAGTTTCTTTCTCGTAAAAGTTGCATATTTTCCAAGGAAGTAATTCAGTGTTTCTACTTAACATATTAAGGTCAATTAATCAATTTCTGTGACGGTGGGTATTAATGGACTATAATGAGTAACATACAATTAATTACCGGATCTTTGTATTAATTACTATCATTAATACCGGTGTAGCTCCAATATTAACCCCCAACCCAGAATATACCCGGGTATAGTATAGCTTAATCCAGAATAACACGCAGGGTATGATTGAATCTCTCCTATTTCATACATCAAAGATTAAAATATCCTTGTCTAAACTGAATCCATATTGGCCAGTTCCTACATCCTCTTATTGTTAGTATGGACAATTGTTTATCCTTAGCGAGAATATTATGTCATGGCTCCAGTCTACAAACCAGTAATAATGGTTGATCTTACTCAAAACATGAACACTCGTCAATCATTTTCTACTAAATCAATAGGTATCCGGAAGGTATGTCTATTAATCCGAAAACCATACAATCGGGATAAAGAATAAGCAGAGACAGGAAATTCCTGTGACACAGCATGATTCATAATATCTCTCACTGTCATCTATGGATACATTAATACAGGGTGTAGCAAAAGTAACGCCCTTTTTAGTTATTAACTTTTATAGAACGAAAAATACATTACACTAGCTTATTTATAGTCACATCAAAACAACATGATTTGTTATAATTAATAAACTATTTAACATGTTCAAAAGTCATCTTCAGTTCAACGCTGAACTCTATCAGGAGTACTTCTACGAAATTGTTGTAACCTAGAAAAGGTTACTGAATGAGAAATATCCAAACAGGAGGTTGGAAGTGAAATGATAATCTTTATAAAATCAACAATATAAAATACTCGCCAGCAGCGTGAAGTAGGTAAACCACTGCTACTGATGGACTACTTAGACAGCATATTACCCCAACTTACAAGGTATTTATGAGGATTAGGACAAAACCATTAGTGTTCATATGTAGGGTATACAACAAAACAATTTGACACATTTATGCATAATTTTCAGAAAATTTAGCAGAAATTGCTTGTTCTAATGCAGGAATTTTTTTTCGTTTTTTAGTCTGTAAAGAAGATCTTTCACTACACTCCACAAGAAAAAGTCTTGTGTTGTTACGGCTGGTGATCGTGATGGCCACTAAATTGTCGTCCTATCCACCTCAGCTCGAAATTAAGATTTAACTATTCCCGAATTCGTATCGTCCTGGGTAAGACGATAAACTACATCTGGCAGCAAGGCCTCTGATCGAGAGGTTTTTGAGGAATGTGAAACCATATCTTACTTGATGCATTTTGGTGACTGAACATCAAATACCGATTGAACGAGATCCGGCCGTAGAATACAGAGTGCGTCAAAAGTAACGTCCTCTTCTTACCAATTAACTTTTATTGAACAAAAGTAATTTACAGTAGTTTCAGAGAATTTATAAGTATTATCAGTTTAAGACCACACGATTTGGTATGATTAACATATTTAACATCTTCAAATTACTCCCCTTCATAATCAATAGAACGCTGAACCCTATCAGGAGTACTTCTACAAACCATTTGACATATTTCTACATTAATTTCAGAACATTTATCAGAAATTGCTTGTTTTAATGCAGGAATTGTTTTCGGTTTTTAGTCTGTAAACAAAGTCCTTCCCTACACTTCATAAGAAAAAGTCTCGTGTTGTTACGGCTGGTGAGCGTGAGGACCACTCAATTGCTCCATGTCGTACTATCCTCCTCAACTCGAAAAAAATGGGCGTTTTTTTTTGTTTCTTTTTTTGCGGCACACTGTATAAATGGGGAAATAAACCGAATAATCAAATCTAACAGAGTATGTTCCAGCCTATTTGATTTTATACTCGGGAGTATAAACTGTCTTAACTAATAGACTAGATATAAATAAAAAAAATCTAACCGAGAATAGTCCTAAATATATTCTGGGTTAGAGCTATATTTTGGGCTATTACAATTAATTTTCCATAAGCCTATAATTAATAATAGATTTTTAGAAAACTATAAATGATACAAAAGTTTACATTATTATAATTAGTAGCGAATTTATGGTGGCTTAATGGGTTAATGTTGTGCAACACGATCCGACTGTGAGCAATATGAACTTCTAAGTCTCATGGTAGGTTCCTGGAGGAAATGATTCTAGCTTCTCGAATTATTAGTTGCAGAGAAAATGAGAAAAATGGACAAGAGGTGAGATTAACAACCTTCGGAAGGGCAGCAGAACCCAAGAGTAATCTAATTCTTACTTCTATTTACCCTTGAGATCATCTCCGTGGCTAATTGGTCACGTTTTTAGAAATACGTTTTCGCCTTTCAAGTCAGATAATCGAGAAAGAAATATGGTATAGATAAAAACCTCTGGTCGGATTTTTGCAGCTGGTTTCATCCCACTACATGTAAAACTGACGTATTACATTCACGTATATCTTCATGATATGCTGAGTTAAACGAATAATTTTGAGTGTATTATATCCCTCTGTCCATGCTTGCAGACAATTAATACGCATCAAGTAAATATACCAGGTACGGAGGTTTAAATATCTGGGAAGTGTTTTGACAGACGACGGTAAATGTGACACTAAGATCCGTAGACGTCTTGGGATGGCTAAGGACGCATCCAAAAAGCAAGGCAGAGTCTTGCGAGACAGGAGGATTTCTTTGGTAACAAAGAAAAGAGTACTGTGCTGTTACGTAACATCTGTCCTCCTTTACGGAAGCGAATGTTGAACAGTCTCCTCAAAGATGAAGAAGAGACTCCAGAATATGTTGTTCTACAGAAGGATGCTGAGGATATCAGAGGCCGAGCGTGTGAGCAACGATGAGGTCTTGGAAAGAATGCAAACAAGGAGGAGGCTTATACTTAACATCATGAAGAAACAGCTGAAATTCTGGGACACGTAATGAGGGCGTGGAGACTCTGATACACACAGGTCAAATAGAGGGAGAGAGAGATAAGGGAAAGCAACGTGTGGCATACCTGGAGGGTATCCGAAAGTGAATGACAGAACGTGGTCTGGGAGAGGTGGCAGGGTGGCGGAACTTATTGAGAACTACAATGGATAGGGGTAAGTGGAGAGTCATGATCGCCTACGTCCTTCAAGGACACGGCATATAAAATGAACAAAACAAAACCAACCTCAGGATCGTTAGCCACCATTATTATTGCCTCTGTTTAAATATGTAGACGTAGCAAAGAAAAGGGAAATAATTTGCCTTGGAAAAATATATCACAAATAGATAGTAAATATACTTTCAATAACACTAAGAAGAATTTTTTATCTACCGTATTAATTTGTGTAGCAGATGTTCTGAAATGGAATTAGACCGGCCAACATTATTTATCGCTATTTTAGATTTTGTTTGGAGAATGTTTTCTTCTTTTTTTTTATTACAGATAGAGCCTCATGAAGGTAGATGACTGGACCGGTCTAAAACAACGGTTCTTAAACATTTTTTCTCTGACACCCATTTTCGGAATTAAAATTTACTCGCGGTTCACCAAATTTTATGTGATAAAAAGTACATTTAAAAATTAGTGAGAGGTAAAGAGAGATAACCGCGGATTATCATTACTCCACCCCCAGGAGCGGAGCCTAATTACAATATTTTAAACCCTACGTTCCTGAACAATTTTAACCCTCCTGCCTGAGCACCTGAGTCAGAATTCGCAAATATTTGGTATGTAATATTTCACGGTAGATATAGAAATAGTTACAAGTGTTTACACGCCGTTCAACTGGTACCTGGGTATTATACCATTTTCTCTACCACTGTTCAAATGGTGGCCGTGCATTACGTCATTTTTCTCTAGCACTGTTCAACTGGTAGCTGGGCATTTAGTCATTTTTTACTACCACTGTTCAACCAGTGCCTCGGATTAAGTCATTTCCTCTACCATTGTCCAACCGGTGGCTGGGCATGACATCATTTTTCTCTACCAATCGTCATCCGGTGTCTGGGTATTACGTCATTTTTCTCTACCACTATTCAACTGGTAGCTGGGTATTAAATCATTTTTCTCTACCGCTGTTCAAACAGTGGCTGGGCATTAAGTCATTTTTCTCTACCACTGATCAACCAGCAGCTGGAAATTAAGTCATTTTTCTCTACCACTGTTCAACTGGTAACTGCACATTAAGTCATTTTTCTCTACCACTGTTCAACTGGTAACTGCACATTAAGTCATTTTTCTCTACCACTTTTCAACCAGTACCTGGGCATTAAGTCATTTTTCTCTACCACTGTTCAACCAGTGGCTGAGCATTAAGTCATTTTTCTTTACCACTGTTCAACCAGTGGCTGAGCATTAAGTCATTTTTCTCTACCACTTTTCAACCAGTACCTGGGCATTAAGTCATTTTTTTCTACCACTGTTCAACCAGTGGCTGGGCATTAAGTCATTTTTTCTCTACCACTGTTCAACCAGTGGCTGAGCATTAAGTCATTTTTCTCTACCACTGTTCAACCAGTGGCTGAGCATTAAGTCATTTTTCTCTACCACTGTTCAACCAGTAGCTGAGCATTAAGTCATTTTTCTCTACCACTGTTCAACCAGTAGCTGAGCATTAAGTCATTTTTCTCTACCACTGTTCAACCAGTGGCTGAGCAAAGTCATTTTTCTCTACCACTGTTCAAACCAGTGGCATTGAGCATAAGTCATTTTTCTCTACCACTGTTCAACCAGTGGCTGAGCATTAAGTCATTTTTCTCTACCACTGTTCAACCAGTGGCTGAGCATTAAGTCATTTTTCTCTACCACTGTTCAACCAGTGGCTGAGCATTAAGTCATTTTTCTCTACCACTGTTCAACCAGTAGCTGAGCATTAAGTCATTTTTCTCTACCACTGTTCCACCGGTAGCTGAGCATTAAGTCATTTTTCTCTACCACTGTTCAACCAGTGGCTGAGCATTAAGTCATTTTTCTTTACCACTGTTCAACCAGTGGCTGAGCATTAAGTCATTTTTCTCTACCACTGTTCAACCAGTGGCTGAGCATTGTCATTTTTCTCTACCACTGTTCAACCGGTGGCTGGGCATTAAGTCATTTTTTCTACCACTGTTCAACCAGTAGCTGAGCATTGTCATTTTTTCTACCACTGTTCAACCAGTAGCTGAGCATTGTCTTTTTTTCTCTACCACTGTTCAACCAGTAGCTGAGCATTAAGTCATTTTTCTCTACCACTGTTCAACCAGTGGCTGGGCATTAAGTCATTTTTCTCTACCACTGTTCAACCAGTAGCTGAGCATTAAGTCATTTTTCTCTACCACTGTTCAACCAGTGGCTGGGCATTAAGTCATTTTTCTCTACCACTGTTCAACCAGTAGCTGAGCATTAAGTCATTTTTCTCTACCACTGTTCAACCAGTGGCTGAGCATTAAGTCATTTTTCTCTACCACTGTTCAACCAGTAGCTGAGCATTAAGTCATTTTTCTCTACCACTGTTCAACCAGTGGCTGAGCATTAAGTCATTTTTCTCTACCACTGTTCAACCAGTAGCTGGGCATTAAGTCATTTTTCTCTACCACTGTTCAACCAGTAGCTGAGCATTAAGTCATTTTTCTCTACCACTGTTCCACCAGTGGCTGGCATTAAGTCATTTTTCTCTACCACTGTTCAACCAGTAGCTGAGCATTACTGTCATTTTTTCTCTACCACTGTTCAACCGGTGGCTGGGCATTAAGTCATTTTTCTCTACCACTGTTCAACCAGTGGCTGAGCATTAAGTCATTTTCTCTACCACTGTTCAACCAGTGGCTGAGCATTAAGTCATTTTTTCTCTACCACTGTTCAACCAGTGGCTGAGCATTAAGTCATTTTTCTCTACCACTGTTCAACCAGTGGCTGAGCATTAAGTCATTTTTTCTACCACTGTTCAACCAGTGGCTGGGAGCATTAAGTCATTTTTCTCTACCACTGTTCAACCAGTAGCTGAGCATTAAGTGTTTTTTTCTCTACCACTGTTCAACCAGTGGCTGGAGCATTAAGTCATTTTTTTTCTCTACCACTGTTCAACCAGTAGCTGAGCATTAAGTCATTTTTCTCTACCACTGTTCAACCAGTGGCTGGGCATTAAGTCATTTTCTCTACCACTGTTCAACCAGTAGCTGAGCATTAAGTCATTTTTTTCTCTACCACTGTTCAACCAGTGGCTGGGCATTAAGTCATTTTTTCTCTACCACTGTTCAAAGTAGCTGAGCATTAAGTCATTTTTCTCTACCACTGTTCAATTGGGCATTAAGTCATTTTCTCTACCACTGTTCAACCAGTAGCTGAGCATTAACTGTCATTTTTCTCTACCACTGTTCAACCAGTGGCTGGGCATTAAGTCATTTTTTCTCTACCACTGTTCAACCAGTGGCTGAGCATTAAGTCATTTTTCTCTACCACTGTTCAACCAGTGGCTGAGCATTAAGTCATTTTTCTCTACCACTGTTCAACCAGTGGCTGGGCATTAAGTCATTTTTTTGTTCTACCACTGCATTTCAACCAGTCAACCTGGCTGGGCATTAAGTCATTTTTCTACCACTGTTCAACCAGTGGCTGGGCATTAAGTCATTTTTCTCTACCACTGTTCAACCGGTGGCTGAGCATTAAGTCATTTTTCTCTACCACTGTTCAACCAGTGGCTGGAGCATTAAGTCATTTTTCTCTACCACTGTTCAACCAGTGGCTGAGCATTAAGTCATTTTTTCTCTACCACTGTTCAACCAGTGGCTGGGCATTAAGTCATTTTTTCTACCACTGTTCAACCACCAGTCATTTTTCTCTACCACTGTTCAACCAGTGGCTGAGCATTAAGTCATTTTTTCTCTACCACTGTTCAACCAGTGGCTGGGCATTAAGTCATTGTTTTTCTCTACCACTGTTCAACCAGTAGCTGAGCATTAAGTCATTTTCTCTACCACTGTTCAACCAGTGGCTGGGCATTAAGTCATTTTTCTCTACCACTGTTCAACCAGTGGCTGAGCATTAAGTCATTTTTTCTCTACCACTGTTCAACCAGTGGCTGAGCATTAAGTCATTTTTTCTCTACCACTGTTCAACCAGTGGCTGAGCATTAAGTCATTTTTTCTCTACCACTGTTCAACCAGTGGCTGGGCATTAAGTCATTTTTTCTCTACCACTGTTCAACCGGTGGCTGGGCATTAAGTCATTTTTCTCTACCACTGTTCAACCAGTGGCTGGGCATTAAGTCATTTTTTTCTGTTCAACCCAGCATTAAGTCATTTTTCTTCACTGTTCAACCAGTGGCTGAGCATTAAGTCATTTTTCTCTACCACTGTTCAACCAGTGGCTGGGCATTAAGTCATTTTTCTCTACCACTGTTCAACCAGTGGCTGAGCATTAAGTCTGGGCATTTTTTTCTCTACCACTGTTCAACCAGTGGCTGGGCATTAAGTCATTTTTCTCTACCACTGTTCAACCAGTGGCTGGGCAGTCATTTTTCTCTACCACTGTTCAACCAGTGGCTGGGCATTAAGTCATTTTCTCTACCACTGTTCAACCAGTGGCTGAGCATTAAGTCATTTTTTCTCTACCACTGTTCAACCAGTGGCTGGGCATTAAGTCATTTTCTCTACCACTGTTCAACCAGTGGCTGGGCATTGTCATTTTTCTCTACCACTGTTCAACCAGTGGCTGGGCATTAAGTCATTTTCTCTACCACTGTTCAACCAGTGGCTGAGCATTAAGTCATTTTTCTCTACCACTGTTCAACCGGTGGCTGGGCATTAAGTCATTTTTCTCTACCACTGTTCAACCAGTGGCTGGGCATTAAGTCATTTTTCTCTACCACTGTTCAACCAGTGGCTGAGCATTAAGTCATTTTTCTCTACCACTGTTCAACCAGTGGCTGGGCATTAAGTCATTTTTTTCTCTACCACTGTTCAACCAGTGGCTGAGCATTAAGTCATTTTTCTCTACCACTGTTCAACCAGTGGCTGAGCATTAAGTCATTTTTCTCTACCACTGTTCAACCAGTGGCTGAGCATTAAGTCATTTTTCTCTACCACTGTTCAACCAGTGGCTGAGCATTAAGTCATTTTTCTCTACCACTGTTCAACCAGTGGCTGGGCATTCAAAGTCATTTTTTTACCACTGTTCTGGGCATTCGTCATTTTTCTCTACCACTGTTCAACCAGTGGCTGGGCATTAAGTCATTTTTCTCTACCACTGTTCAACCAGTGGCTGAGCATTAAGTCATTTTTTCTCTACCACTGTTCAACCAGTGGCTGAGCATTACCACTGTCATTTTTTCTACCACTGTTCAACCAGTGGCTGAGCATTAAGTCATTTTTTCTCTACCACTGTTCAACCAGTGGCTGAGCATTAAGTCATTTTTTCTCTACCACTGTTCAACCAGTGGCTGAGCATTAAGTCATTTTTTTTCTCTACCACTGTTCAACCAGTGGCTGAGCATTAAGTCATTTTTCTCTACCACTGTTCAACCAGTGGCTGAGCATTAAGTCATTTTTCTCTACCACTGTTCAACCAGTAGCTGAGCATTAAGTCATTTTTCTCTACCACTGTTCAACCAGTGGCTGGGCATTAAGTCATTTTTCTCTACCACTGTTCAACCAGTGGCTGGGCATTAAGTCATTTTTCTCTACCACTGTTCAACCAGTGGCTGAGCATTAAGTCATTTTTCTCTACCACTGTTCAACCAGTAGCTGGGCATTAAGTCATTTTTCTCTACCACTGTTCAACCAGTGGCTGGGCATTAAGTCATTTTTCTCTACCACTGTTCAACCAGTAGCTGAGCATTAAGTCATTTTTCTCTACCACTGTTCACTGCATTCAACCAGTGGCTGAGCATTAAGTCATTTTTCTACCACTGTTCAACCAGTGGCTGAGCATTAAGTCATTTTTCTCTACCACTGTTCAACCAGTGGCTGGGCATTAAGTCATTTTTTTCTCTACCACTGTTCAACCAGTGGCTGAGCATTAAGTCATTTTTTCTCTACCACTGTTCAACCAGTGGCTGAGCATTAAGTCATTTTTTCTCTACCACTGTTCAACCAGTAGCTGAGCATTAAGTCATTTTTTTCTCTACCACTGTTCAACCAGTGGCTGAGCATTAAGTCATTTTTCTCTACCACTGTTCAACCAGTGGCTGAGCATTAAGTCATTTTTTCTCTACCACTGTTCAACCAGTGGCTGAGCATTAAGTCATTTTTTCTCTACCACTGTTCAACCAGTGGCTGGGCATTAAGTCATTTTTTCTCTACCACTGTTCAACCAGTGGCTGAGCATTAAGTCATTTTTTCTACCACTGTTCAACCAGTTGAGCATTAAGTCCTCTGTTCAACCAGTGACTGTTCAACCTAGTGGCTGAGCATTAAGTCATTTTTCTCTACCACTGTTCAACCAGTGGCTGAGCATTAAGTCATTTTTTCTACCACTGTTCAACCAGTGGCTGAGCATTAAGTCATTTTTTCTCTACCACTGTTCAACCAGTGGCTGAGCATTAAGTCATTTTTTTCTACCACTGTTCAACCGGTGGCTGGGCCACTGTTCAACCAGTGGCTGAGCATTAAGTCATTTTTCTCTACCACTGTTCAACCAGTGGCTGAGCATTAAGTCATTTTTTCTACCACTGTTCAACCAGTGGCTGAGCATTAAGTCATTTTTCTCTACCACTGTTCAACCAGTGGCTGAGCATTAAGTCATTTTTCTCTACCACTGTTCAACCAGTGGCTGAGCATTACCACTGTCATTTTTCTCTACCACTGTTCAACCAGTGACTGAGCATTAAGTCATTTTTCTCTACCACTGTTCAACCAGTGACTGAGCATTAAGTCATTTTTCTCTACCACTGTTCAACCAGTGACTGAGCATTAAGTCATTTTTCTCTACCACTGTTCAACCAGTGACTGAGCATTAAGTCATTTTTCTCTACCACTGTTCAACCAGTGGCTGAGCATTAAGTTATTTTTCTCTACCACTGTTCAACCAGTGGCTGAGCATTAAGTCATTTTTCTCTACCACTGTTCAACCAGTGGCTGAGCATTAAGTTATTTTTCTCTACCACTGTTCAACCAGTGACTGAGCATTAAGTCATTTTTCTACCACTGTTCAACCAGTGACTGGAGCATTAAGTCATTTTTCTCTACCACTGTTCAACCAGTGGCTGAGCATTAAGTCAGTGACTTTTTTCTCTACCACTGTTCAACCAGTGGCTGAGCATTAAGTCATTTTTCTCTACCACTGTTCAACCAGTAGCTGAGCATTAAGTCATTTTTCTCTACCACTGTTCAACCAGTGAGCTGAGCATTAAGTCATTAGTCATTTTTCTACCACTGTTCAACCAGTGGCTGAGCATTAAGTTTTTTTTTTCTCTACCACTGTTCAACCAGTGGCTGAGCATTAAGTCATTTTTCTCTACCACTGTTCAACCAGTAGCTGAGCATTAAGTCATTTTTTCTACCACTGTTCAACCAGTGGCTGAGCATTAAGTTATTTTTTCTCTACCACTGTTCAACCAGTGGCTGAGCATTAAGTCATTTTTTCTCTACCACTGTTCAACCAGTGGCTGAGCATTAAGTCATTTTTCTACCACTGTTCAACCAGTGGCTGAGCATTAAGTCATTTTTTCTCTACCACTGTTCAACCAGTGACTGAGCATTGTCATTTTTCTCTACCACTGTTCAACCAGTGACTGAGCATTAAGTCATTTTTCTCTACCACTGTTCAACCAGTGACTGAGCATTAAGTCATTTTTCTCTACCACTGTTCAACCAGTGGCTGAGCATTAAGTTATTTTTCTCTACCACTGTTCAACCAGTGACTGAGCATTAAGTCATTTTTCTCTACCACTGTTCAACCAGTGGCTGAGCATTAAGTTATTTTTCTCTACCACTGTTCAACCAGTGGCTGAGCATTAAGTTATTTTTCTCTACCACTGTTCAACCAGTGGCTGAGCACCACTGTTCATTTTTTTCTACCACTGTTCAACCAGTGACTGAGCATTAAGTCATTTTTCTCTACCACTGTTCAACCAGTGACTGAGCATTAAGTCATTTTTCTCTACCACTGTTCAACCAGTGGCTGAGCATTAAGTCATTTTTCTCTACCACTGTTCAACCAGTGACTGAGCATTAAGTCATTTTTCTCTACCACTGTTCAACCAGTGGCTGAGCATTAAGTTATTTTTCTCTACCACTGTTCAACCAGTGGCTGAGCATTAAGTTATTTTTCTCTACCACTGTTCAACCAGTGACTGAGCATTAAGTTATTTTTCTCTACCACTGTTCAACCAGTGACTGAGCATTAAGTTTTTTTCTACCACTGTTCAACCAGTGGCTGAGCATTAAGTCATTTTTCTCTACCACTGTTCAACCAGTGGCTGAGCATTAAGTCATTTTTCTCTACCACTGTTCAACCAGTGGCTGAGCATTAAGTCATTTTTTCTCTACCACTGTTCAACCAGTGGCTGGGCATTAAGTCATTTTTCTCTACCACTGTTCAACCAGTGGCTGGGCATTAAGTCATTTTCAACCAGTCTACCACTGTTCAACCAGTGGCTGAGCATTAAGTCATTTTTCTCTACCACTGTTCAACCAGTGGCTGAGCATTAAGTCATTTTTTTCTCTACCACTGTTCAACCAACTGAGCAGTAGCTCTACCACTGTTAAGTGACTGAGCATTAAGTTTTTCTCTACCACTGTTCAACCAGTGGCTGGGCATTCTACCACTGTTCAGTGGCTTTTTCTCTACCACTGTTCAACCAGTGGCTGAGCATTAAGTCATTTTTCTCTACCACTGTTCAACCAGTGGCTGAGCATTAAGTCATTTTCTCTACCACTGTTCAACCAGTGGCTGAGCATTAAGTATTTTTTTCTCTACCACTGTTCAACCAGTGACTGAGCATTAAGTCATTTTTCTACCACTGTTCAACCAGTGGCTGAGCATTAATTTTCATTTTTTCTCTACCACTGTTCAACCAGTGGCTGAGCATTAAGTCATTTTTTCTCTACCACTGTTCAACCAGTGGCTGAGCATTAAGTCATTTTTCTCTACCACTGTTCAACCAGTGGCTGAGCATTAAGTCATTTTTTCTCTACCACTGTTCAACCGGTGGCTGGGCATTAAGTCATTTTTCTCTACCACTGTTCAACCAGTGGCTGAGCATTAAGTCATTTTTCTCTACCACTGTTCAACCAGTGGCTGAGCATTAAGTCATTTTTCTCTACCACTGTTCAACCAGTGGCTGGGCATTAAGTCATTTTTCTTTACCACTGTTCAACCAGTGGCTTTTCATTTTTTTTCTCTACCACTGTTCAACCAGTGGCTGAGCATTAAGTCATTTTTTCTACCACTGTTCAACCAGTGGCTGGGCATTAAGTCATTTTTTCTCTACCACTGTTCAACCAGTGGCTGAGCATTAAGTCATTTTTCTCTACCACTGTTCAACCAGTGGCTGAGCATTAAGTCATTTTTCTCTACCACTGTTCAACCAGTGGCTGGGCATTAAGTCATTTTTTTCTCTACCACTGTTCAACCAGTGGCTGAGCATTAAGTCATTTTTCTACCACTGTTCAACCAGTGGCTGAGCATCTATTTTTCTCACTGTTCAACCAGTGGCTGAGCATTACCGGTGTCATTTTTTCTCTACCACTGTTCAACCAGTGGCTGAGCATTAAGTCATTTTTCTCTACCACTGTTCAACCAGTGGCTGAGCATTAAGTCATTTTTTCTCTACCACTGTTCAACCAGTGGCTGGGCATTAAGTCATTTTTCTCTACCACTGTTCAACCAGTGGCTGAGCATTAAGTCATTTTTCTCTACCACTGTTCAACCAGTGGCTGGTTCATTAAGTCATTTTTTTCTACCACTGTTCAACCAGTGGCTGAGCATTAAGTCATTTTTCTCTACCACTGTTCAACCAGTGGCTGAGCATTAAGTCATTTTTTCTCTACCACTGTTCAACCAGTGAGCTGAGCATTAAGTGTCATTTTTTCTCTACCACTGTTCAACCAGTGGCTGGGCATTAAGTCATTTTTCTCTACCACTGTTCAACCAGTGGCTGGGCATTCAAAGTCTGAGCATTAAGTCATTTTCTCTACCACTGTTCAACCAGTGGCTGAGCATTAAGTCATTTTTCTCTACCACTGTTCAACCAGTGGCTGAGCATTAAGTCATTTTCTCTACCACTGTTCAACCAGTGGCTGAGCATTAAGTCATTTTTCTCTACCACTGTTCAACCAGTGGCTGGGCATTAAGTCATTTTTTTCACTGTTCTACCACATTTTGTTCAACCAGTGGCTGAGCATTAAGTCATTTTTTCTCTACCACTGTTCAACCAGTGGCTGAGCATTAAGTCATTTTCTCTACCACTGTTCAACCAGTGGCTGAGCATTAAGTCATTTTTTCTCCACTGTTCACTGTTCATTTTTTCTACCACTGTTCAACCAGTGGCTGAGCATTAAGTCATTTTCTCTACCACTGTTCAACCAGTGGCTGAGCATTAAGTCATTTTTCTCTACCACTGTTCAACCAGTGGCTGAGCATTAAGTCATTTTTCTCTACCACTGTTCAACCAGTGGCTGAGCACTGTTCAACCAAGCTGAGCATTTTTTCTCTACCACTGTTCAACCAGTGACTGAGCATTAAGTCATTTTTCTCTACCACTGTTCAACCAGTGGCTGAGCATTAAGTTATTTTTCTCTACCACTGTTCAACCAGTGACTGAGCATTGTCATTTTCTCTACCACTGTTCAACCAGTGGCTGAGCATTAAGTCATTTTTTTCTCTACCACTGTTCAACCAGTGGCTGAGCATTAAGTCATTTTTCTCTACCACTGTTCAACCAGTGGCTGAGCATTAAGTCATTTTTTCTACCACTGTTCTGAGCATTAAGTCATTTTTCTCTACCACTGTTCAACCAGTGGCTGAGCATTAAGTCATTTTTCTCTACCACTGTTCAACCAGTGGCTGAGCATTAAGTCATTTTTCTCTACCACTGTTCAACCAGTGGCTGGGCATTAAGTCATTTTCTCTACCACTGTTCAACCAGTGGCTGAGCATTAAGTCATTTTTTCTCTACCACTGTTCAACCAGTGGCTGAGCATTAAGTCATTTTTCTCTACCACTGTTCAACCAGTGACTGAGCATTAAGTCATTTTCTCTACCACTGTTCAACCAGTGGCTGAGCATTAAGTCATTTTTTCTCTACCACTGTTCAACCAGTGGCTGAGCATTAAGTCATTTTTTCTACCACTGTTCAACCAGTGACTGAGCATTGTCATTTTTCTCTACCACTGTTCAACCAGTGGCTGGGCATTAAGTCATTTTTCTCTACCACTGTTCAACCAGTGGCTGGGCATTAAGTCATTTTTTGTTCAACCAGTGGCTGGGCATTAAGTCATTTTCTCTACCACTGTTCAACCATTAGCATTAAGTCATTTTTCTTACCACTGTTCAACCAGTGGCAGCATTGTCATTTTTCTCTACCACTGTTCAACCAGTGGCTGAGCATTAAGTTATTTTTCTCTACCACTGTTCAACCAGTGGCTGAGCATTAAGTCATTTTTCTCTACCACTGTTCAACCAGTGGCTGAGCATTAAGTCATTTTTCTCTACCACTGTTCAACCAGTGGCTGGGCATTAAGTCATTTTTCTCTACCACTGTTCAACCAGTGGCTGAGCATTAAGTCATTTTTCTCTACCACTGTTCAACCAGTGGCTGGGCATTAAGTCATTTTTCTCTACCACTGTTCAACCAGTGGCTGAGCATTAAGTCATTTTTCTCTACCACTGTTCAACCAGTGACTGAGCATTAAGTCATTTTCTCTACCACTGTTCAACCAGTGGCTGGGCATTAAGTCATTTTTTTCTACCACTGTTCAACCAGTGGCTGGGCATTAAGTCATTTTTTCTACCACTGTTCAACCACTGTTCAACCAGGGCTGAGCATTAAGTCATTTTTCTCTACCACTGTTCAACCAGTGGCTGAGCATTAAGTCATTTTTCTCTACCACTGTTCAACCAGTGGCTGAGCATTAAGTCATTTTTCTCTACCACTGTTCAACCAGTGACTGAGCATTAAGTCATTTTTTCTCTACCACTGTTCAACCAGTGGCTGGCATTAAGCATTACCAGTCATTTTTTTCTCTACCACTGTTCAACCAGTGGCTGGGCATTAAGTCATTTTTCTCTACCACTGTTCAACCAGTGGCTGGGCATTAAGTCATTTTCTCTACCACTGTTCAACCAGTGGCTGGGCATTAAGTCATTTTTTCTCTACCACTGTTCAACCAGTGGCTGAGCATTAAGTCATTTTCTCTACCACTGTTCAACCAGTGGCTGAGCATTAAGTCATTTTCTCTACCACTGTTCAACCAGTGGCTGAGCATTAAGTTATTTTTCTCTACCACTGTTCAACCAGTGACTGAGCATTAAGTCATTTTTCTCTACCACTGTTCAACCAGTGACTGAGCATTAAGTCATTTTTCTCTACCACTGTTCAACCAGTGGCTGGAGCATTAAGTCATTTTTCTCTACCACTGTTCAACCAGTGGCTGAGCATTAAGTCATTTTTCTCTACCACTGTTCAACCAGTGGCTGAGCATTAAGTCATTTTTTCTACCACTGTTCAACCAGTGGCTGAGCATTAAGTCATTTTTTCTCTACCACTGTTCAACCAGTGGCTGAGCATTAAGTCATTTTTCTCTACCACTGTTCAACCAGTGGCTGGGCATTAAGTCATTTTTCTCTACCACTGTTCAACCAGTGGCTGGGCATTAAGTCATTTTTTCTCTACCACTGTTCAACCAGTGGCTGGGCATTTTTCTCTACCACTGTTCATTTTCTCTACCACTGTTCAACCAGTGGCTGAGCATTAAGTCATTTTCTCTACCACTGTTCAACCAGTGGCTGGGCATTAAGTCATTTTTCTCTACCACTGTTCAACCAGTGGCTGGGCATTAAGTCATTTTTTCTCTACCACTGTTCAACCAGTGGCTGGAGCATTAAGTCATTTTTCTCTACCACTGTTCAACCAGTGGCTGGGCATTAAGTCATTTTTCTCTACCACTGTTCAACCAGTGGCTGGGCATTACCAGTGGTCATTTTTTTCTCTACCACTGTTCAACCAGTGGCTGGGCATTAAGTCATTTTTCTCTACCACTGTTCAACCAGTGGCTGGGCATTAAGTCATTTTTTTTCTGTTCAACCACTAGCTGAGCATTAAGTCATTTTCACCACCAGTGGCTGAGCATTAAGTCATTTTTCTCTACCACTGTTCAACCAGTGGCTGAGCATTAAGTCATTTTTCTCTACCACTGTTCAACCAGTGGCTGCATTAAGTCATTTTTCTCTACCACTGTTCAGTGGCTTTTTTCATTTTTCTACCACTGTTCAACCAGTGGCTGGGCATTAAGTCATTTTTCTCTACCACTGTTCAACCAGTGGCTGAGCATTAAGTCATTTTTCTCTACCACTGTTCAACCAGTGGCTGAGCATTAAGTCATTTTTCTCTACCACTGTTCAACCAGTGGCATTGGGCATTAAGTCATTTTCTCTACCACTGTTCAACCAGTGGCTGAGCATTAAGTCATTTTCTCTCACTGTTTTGAGCATTCTATTTTCTCTACACTGTTCAACCAGTGGCTGGGCATTAAGTCATTTTTTCTCTACCACTGTTCAACCAGTGGCTGGGCATTAAGTCATTTTCTCTACCACTGTTCAACCAGTGGCTGGGCATTAAGTCATTTTTTCTCTACCACTGTTCAACCAGTGGCTGGGCAAGTCATTTTCTCTACCACTGTTCAACCAGTGGCTGGGCATTAAGTCATTTTCTCTACCACTGTTCAACCCAGTCATTTTTCTCTGAGCATTAAGTCATTTTTTCTCTACCACTGTTCAACCAGTGGCTGGGCATTAAGTCATTTTTCTCTACCACTGTTCAACCAGTGGCTGGGCATTAAGTCATTTTTCTCTACCACTGTTCAACCAGTGGCTGGGCATTAAGTCATTTTTCTCTACCACTGTTCAACCGGTGGATGGGCATTAAGTCATTTTTCTCTACCACTGTTCAACCAGTGGCTGAGCATTAAGTCATTTTTCTCTACCACTGTTCAACCAGTGGCTGAGCATTAAGTCATTTTTCTCTACCACTGTTCAACCAGTGGCTGGGCATTAAGTCATTTTTCTTTACCACTGTTCAACCGGTGGATGGGCATTAAGTCATTTTTCTCTACCACTGTTCAACCAGTGGCTGGGCATTAAGTCATTTTTTCTGTTCAACCACTGTGTCATTTTTCTCTACCACTGTTCAACCAGTGGCTGGGCATTAAGTCATTTTTCTCTACCACTGTTCAACCAGTGGCTGAGCATTAAGTCATTTTTTTCTCTACCACTGTTCAACCAGTGGCTGAGCATTAAGTCATTTTTCTCTACCACTGTTCAACCAGTGGCTGAGCATTAAGTCATTTTTCTCTACCACTGTTCAACCAGTGGCTGGGCCAGTGGCTGGGCATTAAGTCATTTTCTCTACCACTGTTCAACCAGTGACTGGCATTTCATTTTTCTTTGCTGTAGGCATTAAGTCATTTTTCTCTACCACTGTTCAACCAGTGGCTGGGCATTAAGTCATTTTTCTCTACCACTGTTCAACCAGTGGCTGGGCATTAAGTCATTTTCTCTACCACTGTTCAACCAGTGGCTGGGCATTAAGTCATTTTTCTCTACCACTGTTCAACCAGTGGCTGGGCATTAAGTCATTTTCTCTACCACTGTTCAACCGGTGGCTGGGCATTAAGTCATTTTTCTCTACCACTGTTCAACCAGTGGCTGGGCATTAAGTCATTTTTCTCTACCACTGTTCAACCAGTGGCTGGGCATTAAGTCATTTTTCTCTACCACTGTTCAACCAGTGGCTGGGCATTAAGTCATTTTTTCTCTACCACTGTTCAACCAGTGGCTGGGCATTAAGTTTTTTCTCTACCACTGTTCAACCAGTGGCTGGAGCATTAAGTCATTTTTCTCTACCACTGTTCAACCAGTGGCTGGGCATTAAGTCATTTTTTTTCTCTACCACTGTTCAACCAGTGGCTGAGCATTAAGTCATTTTTTTTCTACCACTGTTCAACCAGTGGCTGAGCATTAACTGTCATGAGCATTTTTTCTCTACCACTGTTCAACCAGTGGCTGAGCATTAAGTCATTTTTCTCTACCACTGTTCAACCAGTGGCTGGGCATTAAGTCATTTTTCTCTACCACTGTTCAACCAGTGGCTGAGCATTAAGTCATTTTTTCTCTACCACTGTTCAACCAGTGGCTGGGCATTAAGTCATTTTCTCTACCACTGTTCAACCAGTGGCTGGGCATTAAGTCATTTTCTCTACCACTGTTCAACCAGTGGCTGGGCATTAAGTCATTTTTCTCTACCACTGTTCAACCAGTGGCTGAGCATTAAGTCATTTTTTTCTACCACTGTTCAACCAGTACATTCAACCAGTGGCTGTCATTTTTTCTCTACCACTGTTCAACCAGTGGCTGAGCATTAAGTCATTTTCTCTACCACTGTTCAACCAGTGGCTGGGCATTAAGTCATTTTTCTCTACCACTGTTCAACCAGTGGCTGGGCATTAAGTCATTTTCTCTACCACTGTTCAACCAGTGGCTGAGCATTAAGTCATTTTTTCTCTACCACTGTTCAACCAGTGGCTGAGCATTAAGTCATTTTCTCTACCACTGTTCAACCAGTGGCTGAGCATTAAGTCATTTTGGCTCTACCACTGTTCAACCAGTGGCTGGGCATTAAGTCATTTTTCTCTACCACTGTTCAACCAGTGGCTGAGCATTAAGTCATTTTCTCTACCACTGTTCAACCAGTAGCTGGGCATTAAGTCATTTTCTCTACCACTGTTCAACCAGTGGCTGAGCATTAAGTCATTTTTCTCTACCACTGTTCAACCAGTTGAGCACCACTGTTCAACCAAGTCATTTTTCTCTACCACTGTTCAACCAGTGGCTGAGCATTAAGTCATTTTTCTCTACCACTGTTCAACCAGTGGCTGGGCATTACCAGTCATTTTTCTACCACTGTTCAACCAGTAGCTGAGCATTAAGTCATTTTTCTCTACCACTGTTCAACCAGTGGCTGGGCATTGTCAGTGGCTTTTTCATTTCTACCACTGTTCAACCGGTGGCTGGGCATTACGTCATTTTTCTCTACCACTGTTCAACCGGTGACTGAGCATTAAGTTATTTTTCTCTACCACTGTTCAACCAGTGACTGAGCATTAAGTCATTTTTCTCTACCACTGTTCAACCAGTGGCTGAGCATTAAGTCATTTTTCTCTACCACTGTTCAACCAGTGGCTGAGCATTAAGTCATTTTTTCTCTACCACTGTTCAACCAGTGGCTGAGCATTAAGTCATTTTTTCTCTACCACTGTTCAACCAGTGGCTGAGCATTAAGTCATTTTTCTCTACCACTGTTCAACCAGTGGCTGAGCATTAAGTCATTTTTCTACCACTGTTCAACCAGTGGCTGAGCATTAAGTCATTTTTCTCTACCACTGTTCAACCAGTGGCTGAGCATTAAGTCATTTTTCTCTACCACTGTTCAACCAGTGACTGAGCATTAAGTTATTTTTCTCTACCACTGTTCAACCAGTGGCTGAGCATTAAGTCATTTTTTCTACCACTGTTCAACCAGTGGCTGAGCATTAAGTCATTTTTTCTCTACCACTGTTCAACCACTGTTCAACCACTGTTGGCTGAGCATTAAGTTCATTTTTTCTCTACCACTGTTCAACCAGTAGCTGAGCATTAAGTCATTTTTCTCTACCACTGTTCAACCAGTGGCTGAGCATTAAGTCATTTTTCTCTACCACTGTTCAACCAGTGGCTGAGCATTAAGTCATTTTTCTTTACCACTGTTCAACCAGTGGCTGAGCATTAAGTCATTTTTCTCTACCACTGTTCAACCAGTGGCTGAGCATTAAGTCATTTTTCTCTACCACTGTTCAACCAGTGGCTGAGCATTAAGTCATTTTTCTCTACCACTGTTCAACCAGTAGCTGAGCATTAAGTCATTTTTCTCTACCACTGTTCAACCAGTGGCTGAGCATTAAGTCATTTTTCTTTACCACTGTTCAACCAGTGGCTGAGTCATTTTTCTCTACCACTGTTCAACCAGTGGCTGGGCAGTTTTTCTCTACCACTGTTCAACCAGTGGCTGAGCATTAAGTCATTTTCTCTACCACTGTTCAACCAGTAGCTGAGCATTAAGTCATTTTTCTCTACCACTGTTCAACCAGTGGCTGAGCATTAAGTCATTTTTCTCTACCACTGTTCAACCAGTGGCTGAGCATTAAGTCATTTTTTTCTTTACCACTGTTCAACCAGTGGCTGAGCATTAAGTCATTTTTCTCTACCATTCATTTTCTACCACTGTTCAACCAGTGGCTGAGCATTAAGTCATTTTTTTTCTCTACCACTGTTCAACCAGTGGCTGAGCATTAAGTCATTTTTTCTCTACCACTGTTCAACCAGTAGCTGAGCATTAAGTCATTTTTTCTCTACCACTGTTCAACCACTGTTCAACCAGTGGCTGAGCATTAAGTCATTTTTTCTTTACCACTGTTCAACCAGTGGCTGAGCATTAAGTCATTTTTCTCTACCACTGTTCAACCAGTGGCTGAGCATTAAGTCATTTTTCTCTACCACTGTTCAACCAGTAGCTGAGCATTAAGTCATTTTTCTCTACCACTGTTCAACCAGTGGCTGAGCATTAAGTCATTTTCTCTACCACTGTTCAACCAGTGGCTGAGCATTAAGTCATTTTTTTCTCTACCACTGTTCAACCAGTGGCTGAGCATTAAGTCATTTTTCTCTACCACTGTTCAACCAGTAGCTGAGCATTAAGTCATTTTTCTCTACCACTGTTCAACCAGTAGCTGAGCATTAAGTCATTTTTCTCTACCACTGTTCAACCAGTGGCTGAGCATTAAGTCATTTTTCTTACCACTGTTCAACCCAGTGGCTACCACTGAGCTGAGCATTAAGTCATTTTTCTCTACCACTGTTCAACCAGTGGCTGGGCATTAAGTCATTTTTCTCTACCACTGTTCCACCGGTAGCTGAGCATTAAGTCATTTTTCTCTACCACTGTTCAACCAGTGGCTGGGCATTAAGTCATTTTTCTCTACCACTGTTCCACCGGTAGCTGGGCATTAAGTCATTTTTCTCTGCCAGTGTTCAACCGGTAGCTGGGTAGTAAATCATTATTTTCTACCACTGTTCAACTGATAGCTGGGCATTAAGTTATTTTTGTCTACCACTGTTCAACCGGTAGCTGGGTATTAAATCATTTTTTTTACCACTGTTCAACCAGTAGCTGGGCATTAAGTCATTTTTCTCTACCACTGTTCAACCGGTAGCTGGGCATTAAGTCATTTTTCTCTACCACTGTTCAACCGGTAGGTGGGTATTAAATCATTTTTTCTACCGCTGTTCAACCAGTAGCTAGGCATTAAGCCATTATACTCTACCAAAATTCAACCGGTAAATAATTATTTTAACGCAAACTTTTGCATGCAATTACAATCCATAATATTTTTTAAATTTTGAAATCATATTTATTTTTGTCATAAGAATTTTTTTGAAACTGTTTCTAAGTGTTTGATTTTCTTTCAATCATTCCACCTCAACTGCTATCCTCTTCCGTCGTACCGTTTGGGAACCATTGGGCTAAACCTTGCGTTAACAACATCAATTATACGCAGAAGAGGATCAAGTTTCCGAACAATATTGGATGTGTAAGAATAGACAGGGAAGATTCACAATTTCCCAAGCGTTACACGTGTCTTCAACATTGTTGTTGCTGTAATTGCTTTCTTATGTTAGTTTAAAACGTATTTCATGTAGCCACGAGGTATTTCATAATCCTTTTATGGCATTATGTTCTACCCGTAAGGAATTAGACATCACACAAATTGGAAAAAAAAAAGACGTAACCCTTTTCACAATTATTTTTTTTTTTTTTTGCTTTTAATTCACAATTACTGCAAAACTATATTTCCGAAATTGCAAGAATAACTTTTCCTTCCAATGCGCCATGCATTTGTGTCTTCAGTAAGTCACTGGATAATATAAATGTATAACATTGTAATGGGCAATTGAGTGACAAATTTGGAAAAATTCAGTGTAACGTTTTGACCTGAAAAATGACTTCATCGGACTAAATATTCTTGCAGATTGAATTAAATAAGTGTAAAGGAGAGGGGAGGATATGAACGTAAACCCATGTTATTCTTATGCACTGAGGGGGTGTGTTGAAGGTGTGGTATAATTTTTCAGGGTTTTTTTTTTGGTGGGGGTAATGAAATATTGAAAAATTTGACGAAGCGCATGAGTCATATGTTTTCTACTGTCATTTAGTTGCCGAGGATTGTTCTGATATAAGGAAATAATTATATATTATGGGAATTACAAATATATATATATATGTGTGTGTTTGTGTGTTTATATATATATATATATATATATATAGAGAGAGAGAGAGAGAGAGAAAGAGAGAGAGAGAGAGAGAGAAAGGGATGAATATTTTATTTATTGATACGACAGATCTTATTACTGAAACTTTGTTTTTTAGTAGATACTCATATTTAAGTAGACTGAAAGATTTTAAAGTTAGAATTATTTTCGGACACGCTTGTGTCCTTTTTCAAACAAACGTAGAATGAACAAAGAAATCGGTCTTACACTTCCGAAAAAATGTTGTCGTTGTTTGTTAAAGGGTTCGTTGTGAACATTATACTCTCTGAGTACGCCCAATAAAAAGAACAAATTCATGGATTAAACAGGGATTTGTGTTTGCTCAGAGAGTATAGTTTCTACAGGGAGACATTGAAACAACACCAACAACATTCCCTGCAAAATTGTGTCCAACCTTTTTTTTTTATTATTATTCATCGTCTCGTTGAAAATAAGACACAGAGGATAAATATCAATTTTATTGTCAATATTGTTATCATTTTTGTTGCTTTTTATTCCTCAAATTTTACTAACCGGTCTAACACACACACACACACACACACACACACACACACACACACACACACACACACACACACACACACACACATATATATATATATATATATATATATATTAAGACAATTGTTATGTTTATACGTTCTTTTTATAGATACAAATATTTAAGTAAATTCCCTGTTTATAATAAACAGTATTAACAACATTTACCGGCCTGATTGTCCGAGAAACGAACCTGTATCCTATTCATATAGCCTGACGTTCTTTTACCGATTTCGCATAGAGGAGCGTTACGGTTAGCAAGGTCGATTTTACTGTTTTTAAACTACAATTCTCCATGATTTTCTCACGTACATTCCTATCTGCTCGATGCGTATCCAAATGTAAACAAATAATGTCATACATTATGAATTGGACAAAGTCCAACAATTATTTTACGACATTTTTATGTTTATACATTCTTTTTTATACATACAAATATTTAAGTAAATGCTCTGTTTATAATAAACAGTATTAACAACAGCACTTAAAAGCACGTCCAATTTTTATTTTTTATAAACTTAGTAATGTATAGTTTCTCATATTTCTCTAAGTTTATAAAAAATAAAAATTTACTGAATCAGAGAAATGAAATAGCTATTATTTGCCGTCATTGTCAATAATTTTACTAAAAAATATTTAGAAATAAAATTTAAAAATAAAATTAAAAATGGTAGCTGGTAATATACATATTTATATTTGATATGAGAAAGTCATTTTATTTAATTTAAGTAAGTCTAATACATGTTTACTAATTACTTGTTTTAAATATATATATAGTCTATTAGTAATTAAGAGTGAAAATATTTTAAAATTGTAGTTAAATAAAACGTATTCTAACCGAAAAACACCTTTTAGAAAGAATCTTTAAGTATACAAGTACGGAAAAAATACCGAAAAACTTTTTGCCGTTAATAGAAAAAAAAAACAGACAGCATGCATTTAACGGATGTCAGAATTCGTTGAAAAATACACCCCTACCCTTCCAAAACTTAACCTCTTTTTCGAACGTAACTCATAATTGATACAACAATAGTTAATAAATATGAACACGCTACCGCCCCTGTCTGACTGATTGGATTTCTCTGTATCCTTGGGAACAGGAAATTATGAATTTATGTGTGCGTTTAAAACTCAGTAAATTTAAAAATAAATTATTCCAAAATTCGCTTGAAGAGGAAACGGAACTAATGCTTTAATTATATAATTAAATTTGAAGTTTTTAGCTTCAGTTTTTGAAACATGGTTATTAGTGTGTATCGAAAAAAACATATTTTAAATCATTTTATATATATATATATATATATATATATATATATATATGAAGAAATATAGTCTTAAGATGTGCTATATTTATGGGATAAAGTGCTCAATATCAGACATAGAGCGTGTGTCAATATAAAAGTGAACATAGAAGTCAACACTTAGAGGCGACAGTATGTTTCATGCTAGATGCAATCGTCAGGCCACGAGTGCTGTTATTTTTATCGGCTATTTATATATATACGGGTCAGTGATGCATTGTGGTTAGTCTATTTTGGCGGTTATTAATAACTCGCCAAGAAAAATAACAGCACTCGTGGCCTGACGATTGCATCTAGCTTGAAACGAACTATCGCCTCTAAGTGTTGACTTCTATGTTCACTTTTATATATATATATATATATATATAAGTTAATGATAAAATACAGATCAAATATGGATCGGAATCCGACGAGATGATAAAATAAAGATGAAATAGCAACCGGATATCAATCTAACATGTTTCATTTTTATCAAAGCTTCGTCAGAGCTTACAACGAAACAGGGAAAGGACAGAAACTATGTTATTTTCATTTTTATTTCGATCAGTTCTCATTGGTCAGACTCGTGTCACGTACATTACAACCATAGATAATTCTTTATGTATGTAAGTTCGTGAAGATTCTTTTATTTGTTAGCGGGCATCGGATGGTAATATGTATTCTAATTGGTGCATGTGTATCTGTCTTGTAGGAGGAGTTTTCAGCTCATTCTCATCCGGGGTCTGATCTTTTTAAAAACGCGTATTCTTTGTGTTAGATAGATATAAGTTATCTTCTTTAAGAATAGATTCATAGAAAGATGGCGAACAACACACACACACACACACACACACATATATATATATATATATATTTATTAAAGACATTTTTATTTATGTTTAACGTTGTTATTTTTTATAGATACAAATTTAAGCAAATGCTCTGTTTCATAAACAGTATTAAATTTACCGGCCTGAATGTGAAATTTTTTCATAGAAAATATTCGTTCATAGACAAATGTTATTTCTCGGACACTGTTTATCATAAAAATATTTGCTTAAATACTTGTATCTATAAAAATAACAACGTTAAACATAAATAAAAATGTCTTTAATAAATAAATTGTCGGACCTCGTCCATTTCTTAACATATATATATATATATATATATATATATATATAATCAAATAATGCAGAATAAATGCTTATATAATTAACGAAAATGTTTTTTTTTATTTTGCTTTATTTCTCACGAGTGAACTAGCGTAAATGAATTTTGATGTTTTCTAGAATTTTGCCTAATTGTTTCTTTTTTTTAACTTTCTTTTTCATTTCTATCAATATGGAATATAAAAAAATGAATATGGATCAAATATCAGCGGAAATATTAATTAGAGGATCCTCTGAATGCTTTTCACTTAATTAAGGCATACTTTATTTGCTTGTAATTTTAAGTCGTTCGGAAAATAATATCCGATTTTAGAATAAACCTTTTAATTATATTCTAATATATTATTATGACTGCACATAAATATATTACTCATTCTTAATTATTAAATTGTCCTCTTTCTGAATTTAACTTAAAATATTATCTACCCCTCATCTTCAACATGAAAAAATTTTGGTCATAAGTCTTGGCAACCTGCTGTCAACATTAACAGAGTATGGGATGAAAGATCCACTTTTGACGGGACAGTACGACGTTGCTTTCTGGAGTTCCGCAGTGGGGATACGAGTCTTGAAGGTCAAAGTGGCATTGATATCTGAAAACACTAGTGGAACAAAAACCATGTAAGAGAAATATCGCAGAAAATGGATAACGCCATTATCGGACCATCTTAAAAAAATTTGTAAAATGAAAAAAAAAAAAATCGGTAAATGAGTTCCACTTGAACTCAGTAAAGTTCGAGAGTTCGACGTTTTGAAATGTGTTCGATGTTGCATCTTCAAAATTAACGACTTTATGGCAATCGTAAACGATCGGCTCAATGGCTTGATCATGACGAAAAACTGAAATTTCACCAACAGAAGATTATGATGACTGTATGATGGTCTGCCTGCCATAGGCGGTTATTCATTAAAGTTCTCTGGAATCTAACCAGAGCATCACTGCTGAAATTTATTGCCTGCATCTAGATGAAATGCATATTTATTTAAGCAAAATGCAACTGGCAATGGTTAATCGACGATGGCCAATTCTGTTTTCACACTTTGGGATACGAGACTTTGCTACATACATTATATGTTCTTGGTCTCTCGCCTACTGACTGGCACTTTTTAAACCAAAATACATTTCATTGCAATCAAAGATTTATTGGCGTTTTATCGTAAAAGCATAAACAACCTTGTAGTTCTGTGGCAGAAATGCATAGATGTTTACGTTTTCTATTTTGACTGGTTTAAAGAGTTTCAATTCAGAAATAAAAGGTAATCCTAAAATTGGACATTATTTTTCGATTGACCTAATATTTGCAATACATCAATTCATACATCGATTATTATTTGTAAACAGTGTCAGTCTAAGTGTATAGATCACAAATTTGGTTTAATTTACATTAAAAAGAAGAAAAACTCTGTCAATTTTTCCTTTTTCAATCAGACGTTTGACTTTATTCATTCCCTTCTTTATGTTATTCTCTATTTGGCACGAGCACTTTTATGTCAGTTTTAATTGGATGTTTTTCTTCATATTTCTTCCTTTTTTTTACCGAAAAAATAGCTGTTTGGATCTGTTTGATTTACGAATGAGAGTTGAAATCTTTCAACCTGACCTTTTCTATATTGATTGAATCCCGCTAGTTTGGTTGGAAGAAATTTGCAAAACATAATCTCAGGAAATTAATTTTTTTTTCAGTGTCTTACTAGATTACAAAGGAAGAAAAATTTTACAATAGGTTTTTTTTGTGTAAGCTTTATCGTTCATTCATTTATTCAGTGAGAACATTTTGCACCACTGTGGCCACCACTTCCCTCTATCTCATAATTGTAATTCCTGGTGACATTCAGAAGAGTGCAATCGCTTGCTGGTTCCTTTTGCACCACCGATGTTGAGGTTACTCAGTCCTCCTCAGAAGTTAAAGAAGCAAGACCTACAAGGCAGCACGTGATTTGAGTTTTCCTTCTTCTCCTAGACTGGTTGCCATAGGGAGTAGTCTGTCCTGCTATTTACCCATAGCTGGGGGAATAAAAGCATTCATACCTTTCCAAAGGGTATTAAGAGGTAATTGAATGCAATGAACTGGAATTCGAACTAGGCTGTCCGGGTCCTCAATCCGAGCCGTTTGTTGTTTCATTTCGCAGGTGAAGTGTAAAGAGAGATTAACGTGTACCTAGTGATAATTGCTCAAACTGGCAAACCTGATCCATTAAAAATCTGTTCAGTGTTCTGGTTGCCTAAGTGGATTTTTACACGAATTTCCAGCGAATGGATCAAAATCTTTACTTCTTGTTTCATGTCTTCAAATTTTATCAAGAAATAAATCAGATATAATATCAGCTAGTCATACAGATTTAAAGAGTCTTATGAAAGGATCCCGAAATGCATCTGTAAGCAATTTTATTCTATAACAGTAATTAATGTGGTGCTTATAAAATTTCTTGTGCAAATAATTGATTCATTTGATGTAAAATGAAAACTTGTAGTTAAGAGCAAAATAAATTTGCTGATTCACAACGTCAAAATCATTATAATTTGTCTCAAGACAAATTACACAAATGGAGAATGCCAAAGAATATATTAACCAAAATCTAATTGTAAGACTAATATTAGCTTGTCACAATACGGTCAGTGATGGCAACTCATCTCAGATATACAATATATACGAGGGAATGCCAGAAAATCTCGTCCCACCCAGATACTCAAAATCTAATCAAATATCATATCAGAATTCTTCCTGGAAGCCCTTCTTGAGAGAATTGAGAACATTACAACAATCCTTCGTATGGTACGTTAATTTTCTGCCCTTCTTATCCCATTAACAAAATCGACAAAGCATATTTCCAGGTTTCTGTAATTAATATTTTAGTGTTAAATCCAAATAAATAATGTTTATCAAAGCCTAAACACGATATCGTAAAGAAAATTAAAACTAAACGTGTTTGTCGGCTTTGGTAAGTGTCGTGTGGGGAAAATGACACGATTTTCGACTCTTTGAGTGATTTGAAAGTTTTTCTCAATTCATCATTGTCTCAGCACCAAATTGTTTATTCTTTTACATCACCAAAAACATTTTTCCGTCCTGCTTTTTAGGATATAGCTTATATTCCTCTGTATTGAGCGATTAATTAGTTTTTTATGGATTATCAACCCTTTGCGCTATTTAAAACCAAAATATATTTTGAATTGTAAAAATAATTCTTTTTTTTGCGAATAAATATTGAAGAAACATTTTTTCAAGATAACAGATTTTTTCAGATACAAATCATCATCATCATCATCATCATCATCAGGTCGAGAATTCTTGTCCGATTCTCCTGACTCGTTCCTTCCAGCCTTCTCTGTCAGACATCGCTGTCGGCAGGTCCTCCAGATGGTATCCAGGGTCATCTACAAGTTGGTCAATGAAATCGTGATGAGGTCTTCCAACCAATCTTTGCAGCTTAATGGATTCCGTGGAGAGTGTCATTCACAAGTTATGACCTACTTGACCTACATCTTCAGGGGTGACCAGCTGGCCGAAGCCTTCTATCTCTTAGCGAAACTGAGATAGGAGGGAGCTGTCCATGCAGGCGTTTCTTTTTTGACTCTTTATTCCAGCTGATGGTGCCAATTTACTTATCGCACACTATATATATATATAAAATTTTCAATATTAATTTATTGATGAAAAATAATCATACTCCGGTTATTTATGAATATTATACAACATAAAAAAGTCCTTCTTAAGATTGAGGACTTCCACATGGTGTTCAGACCATCAAGCCCCCCCCCCCCCAGGTCTTTCCTTTGCGGATTTTGACGTCTCTCTTTGTTGAATGAATACTGGTCACGATATAAACAAATTCCTGGAGTGACTTGATGTTGTTGCCGTTTTCCAACTTAATTTCTCCTTTCTTTGTTGTAGCTGATAAATTCTGTTTTGCCAGCATTAATGTAGAGACCAATCTTGCTGTCCGCTTCTTCAGATACAAGTACTACTATTTAACCCATAGAAAGTGGGAGAAGAGATGGATTCATATCTTTCCCAAGGATATTTGCGCGTAAATGGATGTAATGAACTCGACTGGAATTCAAAATTTGCTCTCCAAATTTGCATTCATTACGCCAACCAATTAAATACATTCCTCTATAAATAAATTAATTCATTACTCAAATAGTAACTTGTTTATAACAAGTTTAATCTGAAGAAAAATATAGGAATATATACAATGTGTCCACCAGGTCACACGACCCAGTGGGTAAAGGCGTTGGTTAGATTCAGTGTCTAGACCCAAAGAGTTCTGAGTTTAATACCAGGCTACAGAAATGGTGAGCCAAAAACTTGAAGAGTTGAGTTAAAGGGAAATAATTGAGACATCCGGAAGAGGCATGGCACGGGGAACTAGAACAATCCACCCCTCTGGATGACTTAAAGGGTTCGGTTCGACAGACCAATCACATGACAGTAAAGACAACAGTCCAAACAACGTAAATAGGGTAAATAGTCACAATACCTCACCTCAGATAACAATAGACGGTCACATGCAGAAAATTAACCAATGCAACTGAAAGATTTTGTTTAAATGAGCTGCTTTTTTATAGGGGTGGGTGTTAACTTATTATATAATATAAATTTTCTATACATTCTTCATTAAAGTCAGGTCAGACATAGGCTTGCTACGGGTAACATGTAATCTAATACATGGACGGCTGGTTCATAAACTAGCTACCCTCTCTAGATGTTCTGTTAATGAGTAGGATGGTATATGACACCTCTGGACGAAAAACAGAACCAGTTAAAGGGCAGATGAGCTTCTTATAGAAACCAACGGCCAATACATAATAATAATAATAATATACAGTGTATCACAAAAGTGAGTACACCCCTCACATTTCTTCAAATATTTAAGTATATCTCTTCATGGGACAACACTGATAAAATGACACTTTGACACAATGAAAAGTAGCCTGTCTGCAGCATATATAACAGAGTTAATTTCTTTTCCCCTCAAAATAACTCAAAATATAGGCATTAAAAGCTAAATTCCTGGCAACAAAAGTGAGTACACCCCTTAGGAAAGGTTGTCAATATTAACATACAACATGTCAACTGTCAATATTTTGTGTGGCCACCATCATTATCAAAAACTGCCTTTACTCTCCTGAGCATGGAGTTTACCAGAGCTTCACAGGTAGTCACTGGAATGCTCTTCCACTCCTCAATGACGACGTCGCGGAGCTGGGGGATATTTGAGACTCTGTGCATCTCCAACTTCTGCTTGAGGATGGCCCAAAGATGTTCAATTGGGTTCAAGTCTGGAGACATGCTTGGCCAGTCCATTACCTTTACCCTCAGCCTCTTCAGTAAAGCAGTGGTTGTCTTGGATGTGTGTTTGGGGTCATTGTCATGCTGGAACACTGCTCTGCGACCCAGTTTCTGGAGGGAGGGGATCATGCTCTGCTGCAGTATTTCACAGTACATGTTGAAGTTCATGATTCCCTCAATGAAATGTAACTCTCCAATACCTGCAGCACTCATGCAGCCCCAGACCATGACATTCCCACCACCATGCTTGACTGTAGGCATGACACACTTATCTTTGTACTCCTCACCTGGTCTCCGCCACACATGCTTAAGTCCATCAGAACCAAACAAATTAAATTTTGTCTCATCAGACCATAGGACATGGTTCCAGTAATCTATGGGCTTTGTTGACATGTCTTCAGCAAACTGTTTGCGGGCTTTCTTGTGTATTGCCTTCAGAAGAGGCTTCCTCCTGCTGTGACAGCCATGCACACCAATTTGATGTAGTGTGCGGCGTATGGTCTGAACACTAACAGGCTGAATCCCAATCTCTTTAATCTCTGTAGCAATGCTAACAGCACTCCTACGCTGATCTTTCAAAGAAAGCATTTGGATGTGACGCTCAGTACGTGCGCTCAGCTTCTTTGGACGACCTACCCGAGACCTGTTCTGAGTGGACCCTGCTCTTTTAAAATGCGGGATGATCTTAGCCACTGTGCTGCAGCTCAGTTTCAGGGTGTTGGCAATCTTCTTGTAGCCTTGGCCATCTTTATGTAGTGCAACAATACGTTTTTTAAGATCCTCAGAGAGTTCTTTGCAATGGGGTGCCATGTTGTAATTTTCAGTGACCGGTAAGAGAGAGTGTTAGAGCGGCACTACAAATTTGAATACACCTGCTCCCCATGAACACATGGGCATAGTGACACTAATGAGTCACATAACATCTTGGAGGGAAAATGAAAAGCAGTACTCAATTTAGACATTTAGGGGTGTAGTTTCTTAGGGGTGTACTCACTTTTGCTGCCAGGGATTTAGCTTTTAATGGCTATATTTTGAGTTATTTTGAGGGGAAAAGAAATTAACTCTGTTATATATGCTTCAGACTGACTACTTTTCATTGTGTCCAAAGGTATTTTTTTTAGTGCTGGCCCATGAAGAGATATACTTAAATATTTGAAGAAATGTGAGGGGTGTACTCACTTTTGTGATACACTATATATATATATATATATATATATATACTCTCGACTCTCCCGTCGAATTCGACGTATGAGGGTCAAGCAGATCAGTTCCCAGGAAACCGAGAGCCCGACAACAGCACATGAGATTTGATTATAGTGGTGAAGGTTTCGTGCAGGACCATCCACAGTTTTTGAATGTCCGAATACAGAGACCTGGTGCACTACTTGCCACAAAGTCCCCAAACGACCCTCCGAAGGTGTTTAATTCAGAGTTTTCCTTTACCTAGACCAGTTGCCATCCAAGGCTATAGAACCCAGTCTTTCATGCTATTTACCCATAGCTGGAGGGAGAAGAAGAGGATTCACACCTTTCCCAAGGGTATTAGCACGTAAGGGAATGTAATGGATTCTACTGGAATTCGAATTCAGCTCTCCGATTCATCAATCCAAGCCGCTATCCATATATATATATATATATATATATATATATATATATATATATATATATGTGTGTGTGTGTGTGTGTGTGTGTGTGTGTGTGTGTTGGAATGTGTCACTTCTGAGACTGCCCTCCTTCTCATTCCAGCCCTTTACATAGAGCTTGGTAACTCACCTATGCAAAACACCAACAAGCCAGCTACCGATCACAGCTCCCGCGCCTGCCCACCTCCACTCGCTTTGGGGGTGTCAAGTTGACCGACCAACTCATTACACTCCCCCCCCTGATCTTAAGATCACAAAGCTTCTTGGTTCGAGTGATGGTCGCGCCTGTCTGGTGACTGCGTCCACATATATACAACTTGCACGCTTGACATATTGGTATAACCACACATGCGCGAAGTCGTTTGCTCCAAGGTGGCAGATTTCCAGATTCATCCCGTGTCTCGTTGTCATGATCGCACACCGTGCGACTCGGGGCAGACCTCTTCTGCCGGGCACTCCTTCTGAGCGGGATGACAGGGTCCTCATCCTCGGATGAACTCTCATCCGTTGAGCTACCATCCGCCTCTGAAGAGCTTGTCACGTTGACGTCCGTAGGTAGAGTACAGATGTTTGAGGTAGAAATCAGTGGATCCGACTTTAAATACACCACTCGCGCACCATCTTCAGAGTCACTTTCATCATCTAATGACGGTTTTAACCCTACAACTGGCCGCAAGTCTTTAACATGACGAGGCACGCCATCAACCCGCACTGACTGCGGGCTGATAATCTCGGTAACATGCCCCATTCTAAGCTTGTCTGTACACTTGCTGTGCGGGGTCTTAACCCACACTACGTCACCAATTCTGTATTTAGCTTGCGCGTCGCTCGGAGCCATTGCAATGTCAATGCCTCGCAGCCGTAAGTGATAGGCGTGCACCATGTTAGCCGGTGCTGTTGTAGGCGAAATACCGTCTTTAGGCGTCGCATTATACCAATAGACTGCTTCGTAGATCGAACATCGCTTCCTGGCTGCAATCACTTTTATAGACCGGTGGCTCCTTTCTACTATGCCGTTCCCCGCCGGCACGTAGGCGCACCGGAACCGAAGCCACACACCCCACTTCTTTAAGAACTGCGAGAATTGCTCTGAAGAAAACGCCACACCATTATTTGTCAATATTTCTGCAGGTGGCCCCCGGTCGTAAAAGATGGACTCCAATTGACGTATTATGCTGGCAGTGTCCTGCCGGTGCAGTAGTCGCCAAATGGCAAAGCGAGAGGGTCCACAGTCAATAATAGTCAAATAGTGCCTACTGCAAACATGCGTAACATCTATCCCCAGCCTGTTCCAAAGATGGGTAGTACTCAAGTTTCCTTTTTGCCATTGCACCGGTGCCGGGTCAATTGACTGGCACGCCTCGCACCTCTGCACTACTGTCCTAACATTCGTCTTTTTGACTGCCGGGTTGACCATCTTCGAGAGGATGCCCACTCTGTTCATGTATGCTCATGATCCGCTCGAGGTCCATACTGAGCGCAGCAGCCGTACACAGCAGCTGCAGAGGTTCAGACTCTTTCCGAGCAGCAGCCAACCAACATTGCGGAACGCGAGTCAATGCATCTGCTCTGTTGACTGCCGATTTAACAAACACTACATCCACAGACAGGTTGTACTCTTTGATAATTTCAATCAGCGTGGTGAACCGCCTTCGTATCAACATCTCGCTCGATGCCTTGGTGGTCAGTCGCGCTCTTCCGCTAAGTGCATCTGATATCCAACGCTGAGTGCATGCTGAGTCCGTGACGATGTGTAGCACTGTTGCTTGCCATTGGAGCACCAGGTTAACCCCCTTAAGAGTGACGTCTAGTTTAGCCAGGTTTATGTGTCGTGCATCATTTTCAGGTCGTAACCAGCAGGCGTCTTCTATGATGGACCCGTTAACCTCAAGGGCGACACCCATGGCCAACGAGCTGGCATCCACCCGAACGGTGAGCTCGTTCCCCTTAACGCACCAGTCACCTCGCACGGGATCGTCTTGCATCACTCTCTCCATAGTTTCAGTTATCATGCATCTTAGGTAACGTCGTGCACCTCATCATTCCATCCTGACGAAACAGAAGTTACGCGGCGCTTTTATGGCTGCTGCCGCCACTCTGAGCCAACCGCATACGGGAAAATGGCCTACCAGTTTCCACATGGAGAAGGTACTCCGACGAGTGATCACTGGCGGGACTTCGGGACGTCACTACCTCGCCTCCAGCCATGTTTTTTTTCCATCACTACTGACGTGTAGTCCAAGTACATTCCCTCCATCATGTAGCGGCTCTGGGGCCTTGCACACTAAGCCAAAGTGCTCCAGATGTTCCTTAACTCCTCGTTGAAGAGGCCACGTTTTCATTGACGTAAACATCGTCAATATAGAATGACGTTGCCCTTCGAATTTCCTCATCCTGCGACATGACCACATTCATAATCGCTGACATGATTTTTGGAGCCACATTAAGACCAAATCCCAATCGAGTGAGGCAATATCTCTGTCCTTTTACCATGACAGTCTGAAAGGGCCAGAGTGATCGGTGGACTCGGAGGTAGGCCCTTCTTAAATCGAGGGTGGCCACATTGCTCCCTTGCTGTCGCCATTCCCGCAATTTCTGGGCACAAACGTCTGCGTTGGCCGTATAAGCATCTACAAAGGTATTCAATTCCCTGTAGTCCATGACCGGTCTCACTTTCTTCTTATTCTCTTGCACTATTGCCATCAACAGAATCAGTCCTCGAGGCGGCCCTAACTCCGCTTCGGGGTACGGCGCAAGCCAGCCGTTTGCTATCCAAAGCTGCAATTCATTTTCGTATTCGCTCCTGATATGCTCTGGAACCGTGTACTCGGCTATTTTATTGTTCAGTGGCGTGGGCGTTTGTCCACCCGCCCACTTCCACGTTGCGTCCATATGCATCTGCGCTGGTCGAAAGTTGCACTGAAGTCAAGTTCGTTAATCCTCAAGGCAGCACAGATGGGCGGATCAGAAAATTTGACTTCGCCCGCCCCTGTGGTGCGTACGCCGCCCAGCTCCTTAATAATGTCCATCCCAAGGAGCAGATCAAAACCTAATAACGCGCTGTCCACGACCAACACGCTGACTGTAACGGGGTTACCGTTGTTGATAGTGAGTTTGATGTTTCCAACTCCCCGGCTCCTGAGAGCTTTTCCATCAGCCGTTAGTATGTCCATCTTTTGTCTGCTCCACTGTCGACAAATCGAACCGTTCGTGAGTGACCGAGAGCAGCCCGAATCTACTAAAGCGGTACGCGTTATTCCATTGATGCACACCTTAATCACAGGGAGCGCCTCTTTCATGCTCGGTGCGGAGAAGAGACCGGCTGACGTCGCATCCCCCATTCTATTTCCCAGACACGTAGAGGCAATGTGACCTACTTTATGACATTGGAAACATCGTAGATCGAAACGTGCGTTTCGCACCGACCCACTGCGCATTGCTTTACGTTGATAGCGGCAGTCTTTGGCAAAATGATTCGGCCCAGAGCACGGATAGCAGGTGACATCGCCATGGCGACGGATGGCTGGGGTCGGATCCTCTTTGATTTCAATTGGCTGAACGACTGCGGCCATTGGTTCATCAGCCTCTTTTTCGTCGATCATGATAGCACGGGCTCTGGTCAACAATTAATTGAGCGTCATGTCTTCCATTCTGGATGATGCACTGAGTATCTGCTTAACATGACTAGGCAATCCAGACACGAAGGCACAGGTCATCCATTCTTCAGGAAGCGGTGCGATCGGTACGGCGAGCTTCTTTAATTCCGCAAATATACGTCTACTGTCTCGCCAGGTCGTAGACGCCGCGCCTGGAATTGGTCATAGGCCACGAACCGGTCAGTTCCAAACGCGGTTAGTAGAGCGTGCTTTATTTGCTCAATGTCACTTTTCTGTTCTTTGCTCAGTTGCCTATACACAGAAAGGGCACAGTCTTTCAATCGCAGTGGAAAAATCCGTTCAATCTTCATGATCTCGCATAATTCGCAGACCAGTTCTATCTTTTCGATCCATTCAACCACAGACTGTCCACTCGTATCACCACTGAATTCAGAGATCAGTTTTATGTCGAACGGTTTTTCCGCCATCTTGCTAGAGACAAAGTAAATGCCAAAATAGCTTGTGTTGGAATGTGTCACGAAAAAAAAAATGATTTCGTCTCTTTTTCTCCTGCTGTCGTAGCGACGGACACAGTCTCCACTTCTGAGACTGAAAAAAACTGCCCTCCTTCTCATTCCAGCCCTTTACATAGAGCTTGGTAACTCACCTATGCAAAACACCAACAAGCCAGCTACCAATGACAGTTCCCGCGCCTACCCACCTGCACTCACTTTGGGGGTGTCAAGTTGACCGACCAATTCATTACATGATCCACTGTGCCATATGTCAAGGACACATAGCACAGTGGATAAAGGCGTTGGTTAGATCCAGTGACAGACCCAAAGAAGGTGAGTTCAATACCTGGTTAAGGCAGTGGAGAACTTTCAGAGGGAAAATTAGCAGGATAACTGACATCCATCAAACATGGCACGTGGAACTAGAACAGTCTACCCCAGTGATCGAAATAAAGGGTTCAGTTCGAAATTCCAACCACCTGAAGACGGCCGGAGCGTACAACGACTGAAACGTTCTGAAAAATATGGTGACAAAGATGAGGACAATAGTCCGACTAATGTAAATACTGAATTTCTCTTTGTAGATTAGAGAAACCTTATACCCCAGGTTGAATTCAAAATACGTGTCCCATTTTCGTATCATACATTTTGATATTTAAAAAATCAAACTGATTTTTCCTAACCTGTTAATTTGTAACAATCGATTGATTAATTTCATTTCCATGATTCAATCCAGACGAAACCATTATGAAAACAATCAACTCGCAGTAACGCCCAATTAGTGCCACACCAATTTCTATCCACTGGAAAACTGTCAGCGTACTTTAAACTGTTGACCTTTACGTTTATGACCCTTATTCGCATCTGTCTGGTCCGCTTTTCTCTTTCTCTCTTTGAAACTTCTCCTATGGACATTTCTACATTTTTAATCTCTTCATGTCGGCCTCTGTTCATATGTAACTTTCTAATTGCTAAGACTTTGCTCATTGTACCAAATCAGTCACTCGACCATAGGTAATTTATACGTCGAGTGTCATCAGAAAATGTCATTATTTTTTTTTCTAAATCGATTAAAAACACGACAAGGTTCGCTGGACATCCTCTTCTCGTTAAGTTAACAAGCAACTGACAGCAATCAAGGCCAAGAGATAGGCAGACGTAGGAGGGAATCAATTCAGAGAACCATGGAAACATGATCAACACAATTTAGAATCAAACTTTGTCAATAATTTCCTATGCATTGAGTGATTGCTTCATTTGATTTTACGGTCTATCAACCCTTAAAGCCGAAACATATTTTTTAGATTGTATGAATTATTCTTTTCACGCGTGTTTATTGCATTTCTCCAGCTCCATCACCTAATATCTATCCCGTAGCTTTCATATCTTTCTCTATGTATTTGCTCATATGGGAATGTAACAAAACCGACTGGAATTCGATCTCAGTATTCTATATAAAAATTCAAGCAAAAAAAAGGGTGGTGACATTAAATTACGTGTTGAAAGAGAATTATCTAATTGCTTCAAGTTTTTTTTAATTATAAGAAAGATTATTCCCTAAAAATCTCTCACTTTTAAAAAATCTTGAAAAGAATCTTTTATTTCCTCAAAAACAAAATCTTGAAAAGACTCTTTTATTCACTACAAAATCCCTTAAAAATATTTCTTTCCCTAAAAACTTTTAAAAAGAATGCTTTATTCCCTAAAAACACTAAAAACGAAATTTTCATTACCCAAAATACTTTTTAAAAGAATCTTTTATTCCTTACAAAACACTTAAAAAGACTCTTTTATTCCCTAAAAAAAAAAACGTTTAAAGGACTCTTTTATTCCTTACAAAACTCTTAAAAGGAATCTTCTATTCTCTAAAAAAAACTCTTAAAAAGAATCTTATATTCCCTAAAAACTCTTTAAAGGAATATTTTATTCCTTAAAAAAACTCTTAAAAAGAATCTTCCATTCTCTAAAAAAACTCTTAAAAAGAATCTTTTGTTCTGTAAAAAATCTCATAAAAAGAATGTTTTATTACTTACAATACACTTTAAAAAGACTCTTTTATTCCGTAAAAAAATCTATTAAAAAGAATCCCTAAAAACTCCTTTATAGGACTCTTTTATTCCTTACAAAATTCTTAAAAAGAAACTTCTATTATCTAAAAAAAACTCTTAAAAAGAATCTTATATTCTCTAAAAAATCTCTTGAAAAGAATCTTTTATTCCTTACAAAACTCGTTAAAAAAGACTCTTTTATTCCCTAAAAAAACTCTGAAAAATAATCTTGATATGTTCAGACGAGAATAAATGTATTTAAACATTTCCAGATCAGTCTAATAAATAACATTTCTAATTACATATATTTATTGTATGACTGCCTTTGTTAAAAACTGTCAATGTGTATTTAAATTATATTTCACCCTACTTCTTATTTTTATTTCGCAGTGTCATGGTATTTTATTCTTCATCGTATTCTTGACGAATTGTTTTCCATCCAACAACCCCTTTCCCACAGACAGAAAGACGCTATCCTCTCGCTGTTCTGTTGCTATTTCCATGGTAAGTGCTTAGATGAACTAAATCCCATAGTTTCACCGGCAGCTCTAAACTTCAAGTCTAAGACTCGCCATTGTAACGAACCACCGTTCCTTTGGTGAGACATAGGTTCCACTTGAGCTGCTGATTCTCACCAATCGCCGCTCTGTGGGGGATGCTTCCCTGATCACTACAATCTTGGCCTGTTCAAGTCTTGGATCAAACGTATTCTTCCCCACATATACTCGTAATATGTGCCTCTTACTCTGTAATCCTCTACCTCGAGTAGCTCTTGAGCCTTTTAAATGGTGAACATTTAAAAGAAATAAGCATAGTATATATTTCAACCCCCAATTCCTCAAGTTTATCCACAAATCCATATTTGAGAAAATAAAGATAACAAGTTTGAATCACACCAGTCTTACTTAGAAATTAACAATCAAGATCTTGGATTGTTAAGCTTAGTAAATATTCCAATCACCATTTCTTTGCGATTATCCAAGAGGCCAATTTTGAGAAAATGATTGGGAGGAAGATTTTGCTGCGCCAATCTTCAATCATCTAGAAATCTTTGCCAAGCTTCAATCTTCTAGAAATCAGCAATCATAACCCTAGCTTATTAAGTATAATAATTAATTCCACCACCATTTCCTTACGATTATCCAAAAGGCCAAGTTTTAGAAAATGATGGAATGAAGATTCTGTAGCGCTAATCTTCAATCATCTAGAAATCTTTCCTAATCTTCAATCTACCAGAAATCAGCAATGAAAATCCTGGCTTATTAAGCATAATATATAATTCCACGACCATTTACTCACATTTATCCACAAGGCCAAGTTTGTGAAAATAATGGGAGAGAGATTCTGTTGCGCCAGTTTTATCTAAAAATAATAAAAAAAAAACAATCTTGACTTGACTAGGCTCAAACATAAAAATCTTTAGCGCTATGGGGAATGATCTCAGTATTTCTTCCACAATTATTAGACATTGACTGATGTAGACATCGTTCCTTATTTATAAACATGTTTCCTTGACAGATTACCCAGATCCATGGTGAAGAAACTAATCTTGAAAACTATTACTATAATAATCAGGCTTAAATCTATTTGGCGGCTCTACGGATTTGTGCCGCAGATTGCTTCTATTTACACTTTCCAGAACATCTCGTAGTTAATGTCTAAAGTTACTGGTGCCAACAGAAGGTATTTGCCAAAATACTATTGTGCTTGCTTGCATGGGTACGAGGAGGAGCAGGAAAAACTACAAGAAGAAACAGAAGGCAATATCAAAAAGCGTATGTGATATAGAATTTTTCTAGATATGCACTTATATACAAAACTAACACGGAGCGCAAGTTCGTTCAAGGAAGTCAAAGAAAATCTATTTAAAGAAGTTACAATCCGTTTACTGTTGAAGGACAGAGATTCGCATTTCCTATTCTTTAACCAAAACTGTCTTTCGTTCAATTGCCGACTTTTCCTCGTCACTAATGATGTTCAGCATTCTAATTTGATTGTATCCTTCCTTAATTGAACGAAAATTTGGTGACCAATTTTGACATGACACATCAACATATGAACCCTAAAGGGATTTGAAAATGCGATTAACTAAATTTCGTTCAAGTTAGGTTCATTAAGAGCTTCCGGTCTGAAGAAATGAATATAAAAATATTCACGAAATAAATTATAGCCCAAATAGATCTTTAAGGTTTTTCCTTGACATTATATATATATATATATATATATATATATATATATGCATACATACACGCGCGCACACACTGACGCACGCGCACACACAAAACACACATACACACATACATAGATAGATAGATAGATAGATAGATAGATAGATAGATAGATAGATGATAAAATATATATTTTAAAATATACTATATTACTTAATATCCGAGATAGAGAGGAAGGTTAATATAGGAGTCGCGGCAGGCTGTTTCATATATATATATATATATATATATATATATATGCGTGTATGTGTGTAATCGCAACATGAATATATGGCAATAAATATGAGCATATTACGGCTCATGCTTAAATGCAATATTGCGTTCAATATTAAACATTCGGTGCTGATATTAGTGGCCACTATTATATATATATATATATGAAGAAAAATATACTGAAAAAACAAACAAAAATCCTAATATGCGATTATGCTGTTTTAATGTTTAATGTCAACGTCGGACGTTTCGGTCTAATAGACCATCTTCAGGACATATTCATAAAACATAATTAACATAGACCATATACAATTCATGTCCTGAAGATGGTCTATTAGACCGAAACGTCCGACATTGACATTCTTACAGTTTTTTGTGTATATAGTATGTAACTAGTGAGTTAGTCAAAATGAACTTAACTTAACTCCCTTTATACTCTACCAATAGAAGGTTAACCAATTAGAAGCCGCAGAGCATTGTATCCGTCGTGTATAAAGGCGGCCATTTTTTGTTTATCCTACCCGAATGACCAGTGCCAACTTGTCCGGTGAAGATGACAGAAGGAAGAACTACGCTTTCCTACTGTCTCTGAAATATTCACTGCTAACCTCTGGATTCTATACTCGAAGACGACCGTCAAAATGTCTAACATTGGTTATGAGCGCAGATCACGATTATATTTTGATGGGAATGAGTCGAGATATGAATTATGGGAGACGAAGTTTTTAGGCTACCTCACAATACAAAAACTCCATGACATCACCCTTTGCAAAGCCGACCAGGAGGGGGATGATGATTTTATGGAAAGAAATGCGACCGTGTTCGCTGAATACAATTCCTGGATGACCGGAGTGTGTCTTTAATAATAAGAGAGGCCAAGGACAATAGCCGAAGAGCTCTACAGATTTTTTGTGAACACTATTTGTCAAAAGGTAAGCCTAAAATTATTGCTTTATATACTGAACTAACCGCATTAAAGAGAGGAGAAAATGAATTTATAACCGATTACATCATCCGAGCGGAGAATGTTACAAATGCCTTAAAAATTGCAGGTGAGACTATCTCGGATGGGCTGCTAATAGCCATGGTCTTGAAGGGTTTGCCACTGACATTCAAACCATTCACGACAGTTATAACTCAAAAAGATAAACAACTTTCACTGAGTTTAAAATGGCGTTACGTAGCTATGAAGAAATTGAAAAAAATGTGTACCCCCCCAAAATCAAGGCAATAACGTAATGCAACTGAGAACGTCATTTAAAAAATTCAAAAAACCAGTTCCTCAAACCGATCAGACGAGGAATTATGATATTAAGAACAAGGGCTTTAAAAACAATTATTACAAGAATTATAAAGGAAGAAACACTAAAAGAAATATCGCTTGTTTTCGTTGTGGTAATGTCGGCCATGTCCGTGCGAAATGTCAATTTTATACACGGAATGACTTTTTGTAAAAATGTAAAAACTTCTTCAAATGGACGTACATATGCCTTTTCGTTTGGATTGGATGATGTGGCCAGGAGTTATAATTCTGACCTGGTCGATAGGGGTGCGACAAATCATGTAATTACAGATGAAACAAAATTTATTAATTTTTATCCAATTTTGAGCTCGACTCACATTTTTTCGAGTTAGCTGACGGGACCAGAGCTAATAATTTAGTTTTGAAAAGAGGCGATGCCTGTATCTATCTACGAAATACTAAAGGAAATATTTGTAAATGTTTATTAAAAAAGGCTTTATATATTCCTAAATTTAAGCAAAATATTTTTTTCAGTTCAGTCTGCAATTAAAAAAACTTAAAATTAAAAATCAGTTTTCACCGAGACAATTCAAAGTTAATATATCCAGACGGAACTGAATTTAATATACAGCAAAATGGACGTTTGTATTATTTGAAAAATATTAAGTCTGCGAAGACAGCCACGCACGACTGAAGAACTTGGCATAAAATATTAGGCCGCTGTAATAATTTGGATGTTAAAAGATTACAAGAACACGTCACTGGAATGAAAATTACACTTCCAAAGGGCTTACAATATTGTGACACGTGTATTAAAGGGAAAATAACGAAATATAGAAATCGGGGTCGGATCCCAAAATGAACAGACATCTTGTTCAGAGTTTATTGCGATTTAGCGGGTCCAATTTCCCCAATGGGTATAGACACCTATTCATATGTATTAAACTTTGTTGACGAATATTCAGGACTTATATATATATATATATATATATATATATATATATGTATGTATGTATATATGTATGTATGTATATATATATATATATATATATATATATATATGATAAGATAAATGACAAATAGAAAACGTTTATCAATCAAACATATTTCACGTTTATTCATTTTTAATTTTGTTTGGGTCGATTCTCATTGGTCAATTATGTATTAGATCTTTATATTACAAAGAGTATCTATGTAAAAACAATACACATTACCATCCGATGCCCACTTAGACATATTAGATTTTTTACAAACTTAGATACATATTTAAATCTCTATAGTTTTAAAGCACATGTTACATGACTGACCAACGAGAGTTGACCTAGACATAATTGAAAAATACGAATATACAGTCTTTTTGTCTGTTTTCCCTCAGTCTCTGACGAAGCTTTAATAAAAGTAAAACATTTCAGATTGATAAACGTTTCCTATTTGTTCTTTATCATATCATATATTTAATCGGCATTTAATCTTTAACTATATATATATATATATATATATATATATATATATATATATTAACATACAACGTGTGATAGCACGTGCGATACCCTGGCTTCATCAGCCGCCGACCAGGGGTGATACCACGGTTTCGGTGGCTATGGCGGGACTGCCACCCCTGGCGCCACCAGCAGTGTTTGCCACCAGGCAGGGTATAATGATAAGCTAATGTCGTTCCTTTTTTGAAAATTATATATATATATATATATATATATATATATATTGTGTGTGTGTATTTAGGCAGCATTTTTTCATTAATGTATGTTTCATTAAATAATATAGACAAGTTTTGTTTATTTATTTTAAGCAAATTCCTTTCATATTGTCTGATATGCTTAATAACATTATCATGGAAATTCGAAAGAAAATCACCATATTGATACATGTTTTTTAATCCTATCTAAGCTTTCTGCTTACATAAGCCAGCATCGGAAATGACAAATACATTACAATAAATTAAATAATACACGGACATAGCAACAAAGGATAGTTTGCATGGAAGATTTCCAAGCAACGACAAACTCGTACATAATACACACACACACACACACACACATATATATATATATATATATATATATATATATTATGGCTGAGAAAACTTTTCACCCCGACCAAGAATTCTTTCTAAGTTATATATGTATAAATCGTTTTCATTTAATTTTTTTGATAAATAGCCAGTATCATTTTGTGATGACCATTCAGATTTTTGGTAGTCTAAGTTTTCTTCCAGATACAAGAAGTATTCGAGTATTTTTCATATTTGTTTTTAAATGGAAAATATACAATGCCCTTTAGTCTATTCTCTAATATATAAAGCGATTTTGTGTCTTTGTTGTAGAGTAGTTTTCACAGTGTGGGCTTGTATTTCAATAAGTCGTCCTAAATTAGGTTCGACGCACAAAACGTTAGGAACTTGGAAAAGAAGAGTTAATGACGCAGCAATCGAGTTGTGATGGTTGGTACTTCAATGTCTGATATCGTCTGACTCGCTCAACACCACTGAGTCGAACTGGGGACTGCTACTACTACTTATTATCTGTGGGAGAGTCCATTACAATAGAATAGGTATATGGTATGACAGTATTGTATCACAAGTTCTGCACCTACTCGTTTTTTTTTTAAATAAGTCATTTAAAAGTAACTTCATTTTCATAATAAAAAATAAAAGCCCTCCCTATTACTTGAGCAAAAGTTTGGCAAATTTAGAGCAAGCATACCATCGACATTTCTTTTGAATAATGACGCGATACAATCTTCACAAGATGAATTCTTTGCTTTGTAAAAGATCATATGAGATTACCAAAGAGGGATGGCATAGTTTACAAGATTATCAGGTTTTTGGCGTTCTAGCAAATTATTTCAAATAATTTTTTGTTAATGATTGTAAAATAATATTCTAGGATTTTCGATATAAAGCAACTGAAATCAAAATGAAAGAGACGTGAGTCAAAAATGAATCATAATTCGATCCAATCTGTCTATTATGTGTTTATGTTTATGTTTACAACATTACTAGTGTATGCAACAAAAGCACATGACAGGCATTCGGGCAAAGTAAGCAATAAAGACGATATGGATAGAATTGAATGACTATAATCGTTTAACCTTCGTAGCCTAATCTATAATGTAGATGACCTAGAAGGAATAGCTGGAGGACAAAAGATGCTAATTTGAGTCTCGTCAGGGTAATTTTTTGTTGTTATTATTGCCGTGAAAAACAACTGAAATTAAGATGAAAGATGAGTCAAAGATTAAAAATTCAAATAATGTTGTCTGCTTTCGTTTCATTTCAAATTATTGTGGATAAATCGCAGATTATCATTTAATGTGCACTAGAAAAGCGTGATGGCGAAGTTATTTGAATGAAGGCAAATAGAATGGGAATTTTGAGAGTACTGTAATTATGTAAACTAGCTTGAATTCATTTTTTTTATCAAGCATGGACTGACCACATTATCACATAAATAATGGAGAAAATAAGTTACGAACCATGACAGACTCCCCTTAAAAAGGATGCTTATTTTAAAGCAGTCCTTTTCTATTGTTGCTGTTGTTTGGGGGAGAAAGAAAGAAAGAAATCTTTCTGTTTCTGACCGTTTCTGATAAAGAAAGAAAATAAGAAAGAAAGAAAATAAGAAAGAAAGAAACGTCCTTCGCTGTTTCTAGGATAAAATTGTGTGAAATGTCTGTTTGGCATTTACTGGTGTTGAATAAGAAAGAAATAAAGATGTTGGATAATATTGCTTTCTTATGTGTTGTTTTTGTTATTGTTACGTAAAAAGCAACAAGAAATTGATAAATACGAAATATGTTGTATACAGAATGTGGTGCAAAAAGCACCCTCCTCTCGAGAAAACCACACCCGAGTAATAGAATGGCATAATTCCAGAGGTTCTTCAGAACTCATCAGAACATGTATTGCATAAGAATTAGGCATTTAGGAAAATGTTGATTCAGCAAATAACTAGCAATCGATATACATCCGCCAACGTCATAGCGTTAAGATTCGGCTTTAATACAGTTATCACGCCAACGCTTCATTTGTGTATTCGAACGATAAGCCTTTGGTCAATATTAATAGCATAAAAGTCAATTACGACTGATTAAATTCTTAAATATAACCATTTCTTTTGGTATGTGTGTGTTAATACGCGAAAGAATTCATCGCCATACGAAATATATAAGAACGCAAAATGTGTTGTCGTATGATAGAAATAATAAAAATTACAGGAACGACGATATTATATTGAACAATAAATTAACAAAATTTTATATTCCACGGAAAAAAAATGATGTAAGAATGTACGAATAAATCTTTTACAAGTGAATATGGATGAAAAAAGTTCTTTACAATACGTTGTGAATAGAAATGTTCTTTGATGATAGATATATATGCACTTATGAAAATTCATTTATGGTACATATGCATGTAAGAGACGATCACACACACACACGCACACACACACACAAATAATTAAAAATAAATAAATAAATAAATAAAAAATTACAAAATAATTATAATCTAAGCTCTACTTCGGTATGGATCACTGTTTTTTAAAAATAAAAACAAATATACAAAAGAACCCTGGATTATTTACCTAAAGTGTTCTTTCCTATTTTTCTACATACCTGCACACACACACATATATATATATATATATATATATATATATATATTAACATATAATTATGAAACACATACACACATATATATATATATTTATATATATATATATATATATATCTTATATATATATATATATATATATATATATTATATATATATATATATATTATATTAACATATAATTATGAAATATGAAATATTCTCTATATTAAAACAAAGTATAAGTTCGGAGATTCCTGCGAAGACATCTTGTTTTGGCCATTCCCGAAATGACTACCAAAAATACTTACTATTGATATTCTTACAATGGATGAAGCAACTTGATAGATAGATAGATAGATAGATAGATAGATAGATAGATAGATAGATAGATAGAACTTTATATACATATATATATATATGTGTGTGTGTGTGCGTGCTGTATTTATGGAATAAAGTGCTCCATATCCGAGATAGAGCGTATGTAAATTTAAATATAAAAGTGAACATTGAAGTCAACACTCAGAGGCGACAGGCTGTTTCATTGCGTCCATTCATCGTGACCACGTCTTGAAAATGAAAACATTATACATACATAGAACAATCTATTTCTTATTTACAGTTAATATATTTCAACCTTGAAAATGGCTAAACGTATAGCCGAAAGCGTTCGCAAAAACCAACAATTGGAGAGTTTAGTGCCGATGTGCCGATAAGAAAAACAAAAATAAGATCACATGAGAAATTGTATATGAAATAATCACAGAACCTTGTTTATCATATTCAAGGAATCGTGCATATAAGGTCGGAGAGGAAGCAACTCAAGGCAGTGTAATGGTTAACAAGCCTGTCTCGCTAGAACAATTACGACTGAGTAGTGAGTTCCATCCTCACTGGGTGCCTCATACTTTCGACCTTGTGCCACATCTAAGCTACTCTTAGAAAATCACTATATGCTCGGGGGAGGTTTTATTTATTACCTTTATTATATATAAATATATTATATCTATATCTATCTATATATATATATATATATATATATATATATATATATATATATATATAGAAGTCAACACTTAGAGGCGACAGTCTGTTTCATGCAAGACGCAATCGTCAGGCCTGACGATTGCGTCTAGTGTTGACTTCTATGTTCACTTTTATATTTACACACGCTCTCTATTGAGCACTTTATCTAATAAATATAGCACATCTTAAAACTATATTTCTTCATATATATATATATATATATATATATATATATATATATATATATATATATATAAAGAGAGAGAGACATAGATAGATAGATAGATAGATAGATAGATAGATAGATAGATAGATAGATAGATAGATAGGACTATTAAAAATCCCGATCGCATGGAAGAGTAGTAAACAGGAATATTAATGTCAATGGTTGTGAGTGAGCCAAATAACATTGTCATTAACATTTAACGTCGATCGTTGGTCTACATTTGCTGCTTTCTGAGTTGGAAAGATTGAATTAAATATTAAATGACTCTCGCGAGAAATAAACTCATTTTAAGCACTCCATGCGATTTACAGAAAAAAAAACTATTGCATTAAAACAAATGACCCACATAAAAACAAACAAACACAATTACACACACACACACATATATATATATATATATATATATATATATATATATATATATATATATATATATATATATATATATATATATATATATATTACATCATCAAGAACAATTTGTGGGGAAAATATGTATGAAAGCTGTTTGAAATGAATAAACTAATTTTACATTTAAAATTCCCAGCGTTTCTTCTTCGTGCGCATCAACGTAAACAAATCTATTCCGACGAAGTCTCTAAGGGACAAAACGCGTCACGCGAAAACATTTTTCACTATACATATATATATATACGTTCTCGATGTTAAACGTTTTTTTAAAATGTTAACGCATTCACGATGAAACTGCTCTCTTTTAATCATCATTGAGAAGAGTTTCTGCCTTTCACCGGCATGACTGATGCCTACTTCCAGGAGAGCAACTCATTGCCCCTTTCTTGGTCGCACTTTTGAAAGGTCTGCGAGGACACATGGCCCAGTAGATAAAAGCGTTAGTTGAAACCAGTGACTTGATCCAAAGAGTTTTGAGTTCAATACCTGACTATTGCAGTGGTGAACCAAAAACCTAGGAGAGTTGAGTTACAGCGAAATAACTGAGACATTCTTAAGAGGCATCGTACTTAGAACTAGAACAAGCTACCCCGGTGGACGAAATAAAGTGTTCAGTTCGGAATTCCAATCACAACGGCCCATTCTCTTCCCCTTCTATTTCTCATTCTCTTTCTCTTCTCTTTATCACTTTCTTTCTCCTTCTCTTTCACACTCAATAACCTCTTGTGTCTTAGTGACTTCATCACCTCCCTTGGAAGGAAATTATTATATAACAAAATGAGAATATGTATTTGTCCCTATCATTTCCCTCGAATATTTTTGTGGGCTTCTTTTTGTCACAGAACAACAAACAATTTTATTCGAATCATTTAAAGCAGTTAATGATTCTTGCCATCAATCAGACATTTTGCGCTTACTCTGTTTTTTGCTTATTGCTGTCTTCTAACGAATTACTTTTTAGTCGACATGAAAGATAAAACATTGTTTTTCACAGATCATTAAAACCTTTCGAAAGTAATTAATGTCATACAATTTTTATCAATCAGACATTTTGTACTTTCTGGTTTCTCCTGTTTTTCCTTGGTGTCTTTTAACCGTTAAGGGCTTCTTTTTTTCGTACATTAATATCTACTTAATCGGTACGTGGCCAAGTGATTAGAACGTTTGCATTCTGACCATGAGACCCGGGTTCGAATCTCACCATGGTCGATTTGTCTATCCCAGCGTGTGGCACCTTTGGAAAGTGCCTGAAATAATACCACAGGTTGACTCAAGCCTTGTGAGTGAAATTGGGTAGACGGAACCCTTCGGTGCTATCGATAGCTGTGCTAGCACGAAGTCACAAGTCATCGTGGCCGAGGGCTTGAACGTGCTGGCCTTGTTCAAATTGTTGATCATGCTAGATAACACGCTCTTACCCAGAAACTGTTACTAAGGTCTCCTCAGCATAGTTGCAGTATAAACCATAGGTGGGCTCTGTGGGTGTTGAATAAACACAAATGCGCTTGAGGAAGCGTCTGCAATAGGGATTGGCTAGCGACCCTAGTAGACGTGTATCCTCGAATACTAGTGGCCAGCTATACATAAAATATTAATGTTCTTTTGTTTTATTCTGGCATAATTTACTTTATTATTCTCGCTTTGTTGATGTTTTTTCTAACAGATTCTTCGGGGAACAGCTACGATAAAACCATTGTCACTTGGTTGATTACAGATACAAGAATCTATGATGCTTGGAAAGAAGCGTTTCGCAAAAAACAAAAATCTCGCAGACCCGAAATCATTTTCTTTTATCATTTCACCCCAAGCAAGTCAACAAAGCCACTAACACGCTGGGTGGTGGTTAATCAGTACGAAAAAATATAAATAAAAATGACTATTAAGAGAAGAGAACAATAAAAGAATAGGAATTAAAAAAATAATAATAATAATGATTGATGTTGCGTTTAAATTTCTAAAGATCAAATTTGACAGGGAAATAAAAAGCCGGATGAGAATTCTACAAGTGAAAAGTTTCATGGAATTGTCAAGCTGTCATTTTGTATTTTATTCTCTGTTTCTTGATGGCATAATAATAATTTTAAGCTAATATTCACAAGCGATTAATGACACATAATATTTATCTATAAACAATTTCTACTTCCTTATTTTATCCTCTTGGTTCTTCAAAAGATTTATTTTCAGTGGGCAAAATAAAACCTTTGTTTCTTATGAGAAAATTGAGGTTTTTCACTCATAAGCTTCGACGAATTGAACTCATACCTCCTGGCGTCATTTTAAACTGACACATGTTTCTAATACATTGACATCACTGTTGGAAGTTTCAATATTCTTGATCATGAGGCATGAAGGAAAAAGGAAAACAGTGAATAACCAACTAACGAGCGTGAGTGGATGATTGGCAGAAAAGGGACTGGGACTAGGAAAAAGAGAAAAATCATTAAGAGCTACAAAGAAAAGGAAATTGTGGAGGACCATGATCTCCCAGGTCATGATGAGTGACGGAACAGATATGAAGGAGAACGTGCTTCTCTAAATGATTAGCAGAACAGTGATTAGGAAAGATAGCAAAAAGACAAAAATTACTAAGAGCTACAAAGAACAGGAACTTGTGGAGGACCATGATCGCCTGCGTCATGAAGGTTAACGTCACAGATAGCAAAAAGACAAAATTCACCAAGAGCTACAAAGGAGGTGAATTTGCGGAGAATCCTGATGATCAACGTCCTGAAGGCTCCCGGCACATAGAAGAATGGCCGCATGATAACAACGTTGCGTAGCTATGGGACGCGGACAAGGTTTAACATTTTTGATGGCTATTGAAACGAAGAAGATGGCGTAGTCTTTCTTCGCTTTGTCAGTCGCTCTAGGTTTTAATCGGGAAACAATAAACGAAAAAAAAAAAAAAAAAAAACAGACATGGCAAGTTGAGTTAACATTGGGCATCCACAGGTAATGCAAGAACGGGCAGCCAGTGACTGAGAAAAATGCTAAACATTTTAATCAAATCATATCCCGATTTAATACTGGTATCGCTCAATCCATCAGTACTATAATAGCTTACATATTTTCTTATTACTATAAACTTTATATTAAGTGGGTATATATGTTTTAGTAGATACTAGCAGTAGAGCCCGGTGTTGCCCAGGGATGTAACAGTAAGAGATAGATCAAGTATTGACCATCATAAAGACTGAAAAATAAAATTGACAAAGATTATTGTTTAAGGTTGACGGACACGCATGTCTTAATTAGTTTTTTTTTTTTTTTACGAATTGGTCAAACCCAAACTCAAACAAAAACATTGTTTTCAATCGTTATGGGTCTACCGTTTGAATAGAATTTAATTATAAACAATTGCCTTGTAAATGGAATTTTTAAAGCATTCTGAATGTAAAAATAAAGAAAAAAGTGTGCAAGACAATAAGAAACACTACCTGGCAAAAAAAAGTGAAGTTTTGTTGAAATCGGTGGAAAAATGTAGGAAATCCAATCCCATATATAAACGAACACACACACACACACACACACACACACACACAACCTGGGTTTTATAATAAATATAACTCGATATGAGTTGTCCCCCTTTCATTCTTGCGATGCCTCTTAATCGTGTTTTCAAATTGATTTTGTGCAAAAACAATTGTGTTTTTCCAATTTTTGGCGCTGTCAGAACCACCGCAAGGTAATTTTACGTAGTCCTGTGAAGTTTTGTTGAAATCGGTTGAAAAATGTATGAAATCCGATCCAATATATAAACGTACACACACACACACACACACAAACAAACAACAACAACAACAACAACCTGGGTTTTATAATAAGTATGATCCCTGTATATTTCAACAGTAAAAGTGATATTTACCGGCCTTTAGATCGAGAAGTCTTCTTTTTGTTTTTACAAAATCTTTTTTACCAGGCCCAGAAGTCAGTCGAGTTAGAGATTACAAAGTAAAGGTCACAGTTCATAGAGATATATGCAGGAGAGAACGGTTAACCGTGCCATTGAGCCCGTTAAGATTTTAGTGATCGAGAAACCATCCCCTTTGAAGTCGCTTGCACAAAGTAGTCGTTTATGAGGAAATGCTTCAGTGAAACATATCATTCTGGAATACGAAGGCAATGAATGTGGTTTGCTACAATGTGCCAGTCTTGCTTTTTAAATACATTAACACCATTTTACTGTACATTTTTTATTTTCCCGATTTCATATAAAAACTTGGAATTTTTCCAACTGATTTCAATGAAATTTTCACTTTCTAAAATGACATTTTTTATATTATAGTTTAGATATATGAAAACAAAGATGTCAGTTTAAACTGTCACCTGGAGGCTATAGAATAATTAATGTCCCCTTTTTTTAAATCAATCAAATATATTGCATTTTTTACTGCCGGTTCCTTCTATTAACTTATTTTAAGCCGACAGAAACATAAAAAACAAAGTATTAGGACTTTCTTTTTTTCCCCAGAATATTACTCGAATCACTCAAAGCGTTTATTCTCTCATTGTTTTACATATCCGCCATCTTTTATTTTCTTTGTTTTTTTTTCCTTTTGTAATTTCTAAAGAGTTATTTTCATTGGCCAGAAATTGTTTTTTTTACAGAGCTGTAACATTTTTATACGAATCATTCGAAGCAGTTGATATCCCCTATGTGTTTATTAATCGGATATTTTCTATTTTTCTATTTTATTTTGTATTCATTGTTGTATTTCATTTGGTTATTTTCAGTGAACGGAAAAGATAAAACAGCCTCGTTTTCACAGAACATTAACGAATGATGTCCTCTTGTTTTTGTAAATCAGTCAGTTGCTACTGTATTCTCACCTAGATGTCTTTTGTATTTTTTTTTTTTTCGGTGGGCAGAAAAAGGTTATTTTTTTGGAAGGGGATGGGTGGGTACAGATATTTACTTTTTTTATTTTAATTCGAATCATTCGTACCAGTTAATGTTCTATTGTCATTTTTTAAAGAATATGAAACCTTTTGCATGAATCCTTTAAAACATTTACTGACCGACATTTTTTTATCATACAGACATTTTGTACTTTCTTTATTCTTTCCTCGTTGGTGTCTTTAAGGGCTTATTTTGCTGGACAAGGTGCATTTTGTCATATAAAAGGAATATACTTTCCTCGAATCATTCGAACCTGTGAATCAGTCGGGTCTTTATCAATCTGAAATTTTGTAGTTTATTTATTTTCTCCTTGTTTGTATCTTTTAATGTATTAATGAATGCTTTCGGAGTGAACGACATCTTTTTTTCATTGCTGAAAGAAAGCGATGTATTTTTTATTATCTATTTATTCGTATATTTTCTATATTTATTATATTTTAATTTTTGTTATATTACTACGCATTTATAATTCTTAATATACTTATTTTTATTATCTTTATATATATATATATTTATTTAGTTTTAAGATAATACATCGATTGTGTTATTTAGCAAGTTTAATTTATTAAGAATATATCAATAAGAATTATTAGTAATTATTATAATAAGAACATTTTATGCACTGTATTTGTGAAATTACTTATATTTTGATATCGTATAATTTTTGCTGAATTCAACTGTAACCCTCAAACCATGTTCATTGCGTGTTATTGCCCACCTAACACAAAAGGGCGAAAAAGTAGCAGACGACTTTTACTCCGATCTGAAGAGAGTAAAAGAAAGTGTCCGCCTTCCTCGTTATCTCAGGCGATTTCATTGGTCAAATAAGAAAGGATGTTGCTCTTTTCACATATAAAAATTAACTGAAACAGGAAAAAAACTGATACTTTGCTCACGGTTTCCAACTCCAACTTATAAACACGAGGTTCATGAAGCACCCAAAACGTGTGTGGACATTCCAATATCCATCCATCACAACTTACATCCTCGCGAGAAATAAGTCGAGGAAAAGTGTTCGTAAAGCCCAAGCATACTTATCCCTTTCTTCTGTTGGTCCTCATCATAGAGTTGTTTCCATACATGTCGCTTTTAGCCAAAGGTCATCCATACCGCCAGTACCAGACCCCGTGGAACAAGTCGATTGGGCGGGATAAGCTATCCTCAAACATAACTTTGAGACACTCCTTTGCTGTAGATATTAATAATCGTTATGAAATGCCCCCCCCCCGATCAATCTGGTGACATTGAAACACGATACAAAAAACTTATATCATCTACAATAGAAAAAGCACCCTGAAAATTGCCAAAGAGGGAAAAGTTAGAGCACACCCACATCAATGCAGATGTTCGTGTGAGAAAGACAAGAAAAGATTTGCTAAGAGGGATACCGAAATATGAACAAAAGCTAATTAGAAGTACTTTTAAAGATACCAGAAAAGCACAAGCGAGATCAGATGAGGCCCATGACAATCTAGACGCAGATTACATCCAAAGGAGAGGGTGACATGATTTTAAGAGTGTATACGGAGAAACAATATACTGCAGCCTGAAAAGCAATAAATATATTCTTATGAAGAAAATCAAAGACTTCCATTCGTCTCAAAGACGGTTCCGCTGAAAAGCAAAAGTCTAAATGGTTTGACCACTTTAAGAAACTCCTGGGAGAACCACCTCAAGTCAGTGGTCTTCTACCCACTCTTCATTAAATATGCAATACACTGGACATAAACACCAACCCATTCACGCTCGATAAACTCAAAACAACACTCAACAGGTCTCCAGGTTGCGAAAACATACCAACATTATTGTGGAAAGACCCAACATTTCATAAGCTCTTCCTATAGGTTTGCAACCACACATTCATACACCATTCGCTGCCTTCAGCTTACCTGAAGGTTGAAATAGTCCCTGTACCAAAAAGAGTCATAAATTTCATGCCAATTGCAGCAAAGGTTTACAATAAGCTTCTGATTGATAGAATTCTCTCTGCCATCGATCCCCTCCTCCGCAAGAAACAGAATAGATTTAGAAAAGGCGGGTCGGCAGCTGCTCAAATCCTCTCCATTCTCCGCAACCTGGAAGAGATGAAAAATTCAACAAAGAGATCACAATTTGTTTTGTTAACTTTTGCAAGTCATTTGATTTCACGTTCAAAATCCTCCAACTCTATGACATACCTTCCAGAATTTTTGAAGCTCTGTACAGAAACACCACTGCCAACATTGGATTGCTTGATGGCGAGACAGATTCGTTTGAAGTTAAAGCAGGAGTGCTACAAGGCGACGTATTTGCTCCTTTTCTGTTTATAGTCTTACCTAGCTATGTTCTGCGTATTTCTCTCAACAACAAGGGGTAAAAACGCCTTTTGAAACCTCGTCATTGTAGTCAGTACCCTCCACAATACCTGACTGACCTTGACTTTGCCGATGATCTTGCATTAATTTCTTCAATATATCAAGGACGCAGAATCACTTGAGCAAGCAGCGAACCAGGTAGGTCTCTATTTCAACGAGAGTAAAACAGAGTACATCACGACCGCCCCTGAATCATCCGAGTTGAAATCACTCAATAATGCATCAAATCAAGAGTTGAAGATTTCAAATCTCTTGGATCTCACATTATAGATTCCTAAAAAGACTCCGACATTCAAAGATTTTGCATAGGATCCGTGTAACAAACTTAATCTCCCATCCTCCTTAAAAGCCCAAGCCTTTCGAACATTGATTGAATCAGTTCTACTACATGGATCAGAAACTTGGACATTATCTGTTCGTCTTGAAAGACGACTGGATATAACATATACAAATCTACTAAAAAAATCCAGAACATTAGTTTGAAATCCCAGGCAACCCTTAACACAACCTACGGAGAACTGAGACCAATTTCAAGTTCAAGCAAAAACGACTACAGTTGGCCGGACAAGGGAGTCATATAATCCTTACTCCTATGGCATCCTTCTGGAAGTGTCTTCTCATGAAAATTGACTTTCCCAGACACCATAGCTTGGGACTCAGGGTTGGACATTGGGGATCTGGGGACAGCAATACAGGACCGAACAATAGGGAAAAGGATTATCAATGGAGCTCCGACCAACCATAAAGAGCTCTAAGGATGATGATGATTGCGTTATTTTATGCGCAGATGCTCCTGCTTATACAATTTCAAATATACTTTTTGTTGCATTCAGAATCTTTCAAGAGTTTTTCATGTTCTCTTTTCGTTTTTACCTGAATGCAGTTGAATGCAAATGGCCACTTCAGCAAGGACATTTTCTATATCTACCCTTTTTTATATATATCTAACCATTAGATGCCACACAAGGCCAAATGTATGGACCCCCCAGTGAGGATTGAACTCACTACTCAGTCGTAAATGCTCTAGCGAGACAAGCTTGTTAACTTAATTACACCACATCAAGGTGCTCCAATAGCTGAAGTTATGCTTTCTTATTGCAGTCGAGTTTAATTTTTCAAAAACATATCGTAAAATATTTTTTTATCATAGACAAGGACCACCATTGGAAAATTCGTAAACATAAAGAATCAGCACATATGCTAGGCCACAAAAATCTCCTGAGCCGACCAAGCATAGAAATGAATACAATATAGGAACCAGTAATAAGGAGTGCCAGAGAAAAGCGATAATAACAACAGAAGTTGCAATATGTGCTCTGGATATAAACATGCAATGATAACAGCAAAAAAATGCAATATGAGCACTGGTAAAAATGGTTGCTGAGACATTAGGTTTATAATAACCAGAAATTCATACACAGATGTCCTCAAGGACACATGGTACAGTGGATAAAGGCGTTGGTTAGATCTAGTGACAGGACCCAAGAAGTGTGAGTTCAATACCCGGTTAAGGCAGTGGAGAATTTTCAGAGGGAATAACTGATAACGGGCATCCATTAAACATGGCACGTGGAACTAAAACAGTCTACCCCAGTGAGCGAAATAAAGGGCTCAGTTCGACATTCCAACCACCTGAAGAAGGCCAGAGCGTACAACGGCTGAATATAAATATGGCGACAAAGATGAGGACAATAGTCCGAATAATGTAAATAATGTCTTTTTTTATTCTGCTAAGCTAAATGTACGTCCCAATATCTAGAAAAATTAATACAAACTTTCAAAGGCTAAATTAGCAAATCGAGGCCGTACTAAATAGCCTGAATCCCGTCTGGCAAATGTTTTAATCATGAACCCGAGCAGCATTATTATATATATATATATATATATATATATATATATATATATATATATATCTCGAATTCTGATATACTATATAGAGATATTAGACTGCCATAGTTGTTGACGTTTCTTTTTCGGTTCTTTTTTTTTCTTTCTTTTTTAAAACCAACAATCTAATGAGATATGGAACGCGATAAGATGTTTGTGTCATTTCAATATTAACATAAATAACGCACGAACACACGCTATTAAATATACTGACGGGGGATGTGTCTGCAGGATTAATCCCTGGTGCCTAGACGAATCACTTATATGAGCCTTATTTGACAGAGAGAGATGAACAGTATGAAGACCAACGCCCCCTCTTCTAGGGTCTATTTATTTAATAATTCCTATCAGTTTCTCTCCTCTCTTCTTTCTCTTCAGTCTATCTCTTTCCGCCTCTTTCTTTCTGTCTCTCTCAATCATTCTAACATAGATAAAATCAGTAACTAATTCGACGAACACCAAAAACAATCATTCACAAGAATGCGTCATTATCATAAAATAATCATTTGTATTAAACGAATCGTTGTGGCTACTTTAACGTCTTCGTTACTCGATTGTCTATTTCAGAGGGTGAATTTATTTGCTCAGCTTTCCGAGTAGTTCCTTCAATTTTAACCAGGTCTAAAGGAGGAAATTCAACACAACCAAATCCAAACAAGTAACGTTGCACCTATCATGATAGATAGGTCTTCTCTCAAGGAGGTTCATTGTCTTGAGGCCTCGGTTGAGCTTGAGCATCAATAGACGTTCAAGTGGAATACATATGATCTATTGCTAAGGATGATGGAAAAATGATCCCCGTATTGTAACACTTCAGTAGTAATCTGACTTCCCCTTCTACACTCTATCTAAAAAAAAAAAAAGACAGATCATACGAAAAAATAGAATATTGCTATCATATCTGTCCTTGAACGGTCCAGTCCTCACTTGCCTGATTTCAAAAGCGTCTACGCAGCCTTCTGGGTTATTAATTATTTTCCACCCTACAACCTCTTTCCCCATATACGAATCGTTGCTCTATCGGTATTTCCATGCCAGGTGTTCTCATGAGCAACATTCCTTAGGACTACACCCCTGACCTTTAGAACCAGGACCAGCAATGCCGCGTACACAATAGTGAATCATCCGCATTTCCCTTGTATTTCCAATGAGAAGAAATAAGTTCCACTCAGACAGCTTCTTCTCAAGAGCTGCTGATTTGTGGAACAGACTCCCAGCAGGACATTTTCCCAATCAATACAATCTTCACCTCTTCAAATCTAGGGTTAACCGTTATCCTTCCTGCATAACCCCCATGAACTTAATTTCTTGCCCTCATACAACACTCGACAATAAAAATCTACTTTGAGTGGCTCTTGAGACTTTTATTGGGTGAAAATTAACATTTTTTAAAATCCTTTCTCAACCAAAGGATATAGTTGCAGTATATTTTTGCAACTATGCAAGAGAACATAGCACAGGATTCATCTTCAGGAGATAAGAAATCATGACCCTCCACATCTTCCTGTCCCTTGTAGATCTTAATACATTTTGTCATTTTGCTATTTCTACCAAACCCTGTTCTGACATTCATTTACTCAAGCCCATCAAGTATGTTATGCAATGCTTTCCTCTGTCCCTCTTTCCCTCATTCCGTCCTGTGTGTATCAGATTTTCCAAGCCATCCTTCCTCATTACGAATGAATGCTAATGTTCCCTTATAATGAAACGGCTTATATTAAATTACCCCCATAGTCGACCAAATTCTTTGAATTAACCATTCCTCTTTTCTCTTTACTTGTCTAGAATTAACAGTGATCTTAATCGTTTACGTGGCCTTGTGAGTGATGACCAATTTTCCACCCTACAGCCACTCTTCAACAGACGCGACATCGTAAGACTATCATTAATTTATCGCTATTTCTATAGCAAGTGCTCTGATGGGTTTCATTCATTAGCTCCACACTACTTCAAATAAAAGTTTAACAAGGAAAACCCCAATCAATACCTGAAAGAGCTATAACAGCTACTGGATTTCAAAACAAACAATTTTCCTGAAAAGTCTTTTTCTATAGAAAGATTTTATAATTTGCAACCGGAAACCGCTAATATTACCAATACTGTTTTTAACTAAGCTCTTTTACCGTACATGATATCACGGGTAGGATTTATTAAGTAAATATATCAAAACATTCATTTATTAAATTAATTACGCAAGCAGTAATGAAGGAAAATATTCGGTTTGGGAAAAGTTAATAATTATTCCAGCGTTTTGAAAATTTAAGCTACAAAACATAATGGAAGTCAAATCAACTCTTATCACTTAAATTAATATACTTCATAATTTTTGAAAGTGAAAGGATATTAAAAAAATATGTTAACAATCTTTTGATAATTCCTATTACTTTAAAAAGCTATAATAGATCAAATAGATATCACATGCAATTCGATGAGAAAATAATGGCATAATCAAGATGTTGACATTCCACACTACTTCAAACAAAAGGTTAGGAAGGAAACTGCTATCAATACTGCAAAGATGGATAAAAACTACTGAACTTGAGAAACTATTTTTCTGGAAAAAGAAATATTTCAAGAGAAATGGATGCCGAATGTTTCCTTATAAGGAAACGGCTAATATTATCAATAATATCACCAATACTATTCTTAACTGACCTCTTGCCTCACATGATATCATGGGTAGGATTTATGAAGTAAGTATGTCAAAATATTCATGAATTCAAATAATTGCACACACTTCTGTTTTATATTAAGTAATGTTTTCTTTCATCTCATTAGGTTTTTTGTGGGGGTGCTTCTTAATGCTCGTGTATGTACTGTAGCATTATGATGATATACGTAATGTTTATATGTAAACAACCTGGTTATCATCATCCTTATAGTCGACCGAACTCTTTGCATTAATTATTTCTCTCTTCTCTTTACCAGAATCGACAGAGATCATAATCGTTTCAATGGCCTTGTGAGTGATGACCAATTTTCTATCCTACAGTCCGTTTTCCACAGACGCCACGAACAAGCCTATCGTTAATTTATCATCTAGTCCCATAGCAAATGCTTTGATGATTTTCAATTTTTAGTTCCACTTGTTCAGACTTTTACAGCTAGGACCTGGCTTCATAAAAACACGAGTTGAATTATCTTCATTCACTTCAAATTCCCTTCGTAAGAAGGAAATCCTACTCAGACAGATTCTTCGAAACTGGTGCTACTTTGTGGAACAGGCTCCCGCGTGGATACTTCCCCAAATATTACACTATTAACATCTTCAAGTCTAGAATCAGTCGTTATCTATCCTCCATACCTTATTTTCACTTGCTACTTCAAGCTCTTAAGCCCATATCCCTCACCTCATACAATAACGCTCTACTTTGAGTGGATCTTGAGCCTTGTACTGGATGAATATTGGTAAAAAGAAAAAAAGAATTAAAGTCTGGTGGTATCATCTCTGTAGCCAGTTTTCCCACCCATTCTAATTGGTAGAGCAGGTTCCAGAGTAAGTAAAATATATTTATATTTCCGAGGTGAGGCATTGTAACTATTTACACTATTTACATTGTTCCGACGGTTGTCCTCATCTTTATTGCCATATTCACCTTCAACATCTGTCTCTATTTCTCAGATGAGGTATTGTAACTATTTACACTATTTACATTGTTTGAACTGTTGTCCTCATCTTTATTGCCATATTCACCTTCAACATCTGTCTCTATTTCTCAGATGAGGTATTCTAACTATTTACACTATTTACATTGTTTGAACTGTTGTACTCATCTTTATTGCCATATTCACCTTCAACATCTGTCTCTATTTCTCAGATGAGGTATTGTAACTATTGAAACTATTTACATTGTTTGGACTGTTGTCCTCATCTTTATTGCCATATTCACCTTCAACATCTGTCTCTATTTCTCACATGAGGTATTGTAACTATTTACACTATTTACATTGTTTGAACTGTTGTCCTCATCTTTATTGCCATATTCACCTTCAACATCTGTCTCTATTTCTCAGATGAGGTATTGTAACTATTTACACTATTTACATTGTTTGGACTGTTGTCCTCATCTTTATTGCCATATTCACCTTCAACATCTGTCTCTATTTCTGAGATGAGGTACTTTAACTATTTACACTATTTACATTGTTTGGACTGTTGTCCTCATCTTTATTGCCATATTCACCTTCAACATCTGTCTCTATTTCTCAGATGAGGTATTGTAACTATTTACACTATTTACATTGTTTGGACTGTTGTCCTCATCTTTTATTGCCATATTCACCTTCAACATCTGTCTCTATTTCTCAGATGAGGTATTGTAACTATTTACACTATTTACATTGTTTGAACTGTTGTCCTCATCTTTATTGCCATATTCACCTTCAACATCTGTCTCTATTTCTCAGATGAGGTATTGTAACTATTTACACTATTTACATTGTTTGGACTGTTGTCCTCATCTTTATTGCCATATTCACCTTCAACATCTGTCTCTATTTCTGAGATGAGGTACTTTAACTATTTACACTATTTACATTGTTTGGACTGTTGTCCTCATCTTTATTGCCATATTCACCTTCAACATCTGTCTCTATTTCTCAGATGAGGTATTGTAACTATTTACACTATTTACATTGTTTGGACTGTTGTCCTCATCTTTATTGCCATATTCACCTTCAACATCTGTCTCTATTTCTCAGATGAGGTATTGTAACTATTTACACTATTTACATTGTTTGGACTGTTGTCCTCATCTTTATTGCCATATTCACCTTCAACATCTGTCTCTATTTCTGAGATGAGGTACTTTAACTATTTACACTATTTACATTGTTTGGACTGTTGTCCTCATCTTTATTGCCATATTCACCTTCAACATCTGTCTCTATTTCTCAGATGAGGTATTGTAACTATTTACACTATTTACATTGTTTGGACTGTTGTCCTCATCTTTATTGCCATATTCACCTTCAACATCTGTCTCTATTTCTCAGATGAGGTATTGTAACTATTTACACTATTTACATTGTTTGGACTGTTGTCCTCATCTTTATTGCCATATTCACCTTCAACATCTGTCTCTATTTCTCAGATGAGGTATTGTAACTATTTACACTATTTACATTGTTTGGACTGTTGTCCTCATCTTTATTGCCATATTCACCTTCAACATCTGTCTGTATTTCTCAGATGAGGTATTGTAACTATTTACATTATTTACATTGTTCCGACTGTTATCCTAATCTGTAATGTCGCATTCACGATGTTTCGGTTGTTGTACGCCTCGGATTTCTTCAGATGATATAGAACAATCTACTCCTGTGAACTAAATAAAGGGTTCGATTCGAAATTCCAACAAAATCACCTGAAGATGGCCGGAGCATACAGATGAGGTATTTACACTATTCACATTGTTCGGACTATTATCCTCATCTTTACTATCATATTCACGGCGTTTCGGTCGTTGTCCGCTGCGGCCTTCTTCAGGATCACTCTATATTTCTGAGGTGAAGTATTGTAACTATTTACACTATTTACATTGTTCGGACCATTATCCTCATCTTTACTGTCATATTCACGATGTTTCGGTCGTTGTACGCTCCGTCCTTGTCATATAGGGGGAAAAAGAGTAACTACCTACAGTGAGGTTCGAGTGTAACAATCTGGAGTTTTAACCTAGTGATAAAGTGTGTCTTTTTTTTTTTAATGTGCCAATGTGGTAAAGTATTCTGGGAAGACGGCATGATGAAAAAACGGATCGGCAAAATGATAGACATGGTACAGGGACAAAGGTGGGGACATAAGCGACACCTTAATTAGTTAAAATGGAGATTCCTTGATTTAGAAAGTCCACGAAGAGAGGTACCAATGGAAATATTCAAATTAGTGAACCAAGGAGGTATAGTAAAAGAAAAAGAAAAGCAATGAAACATTTGAATATTGAACCCAAACTGAAGAGATATAGATTCCAGAGATGTCATCTCAAAAAGGGGAGGTGACATATAGGTAAAAAATGAGTAACTACCGACAGCGAGGTTCGAACGTAACACTCTATGAATATATGTTTTCCGCCAGGTGCATAAATAGCAGTGTCAGGCTACTGACTACGGTGATTACTGAGTGACTATTGAGTGGAACTATCCAGTCGAATTAGTGTGAATTTTGGTGCGTCGATGATTTGGGTTTTGATTTAGGATTTACCGGACGTTAAGCCGAGCCGAGCTACTAACAAGGTATTCCCTGAAATGGTTAATTATCTTTGGTTGACTTTACTTCTTTGTTCTTGTAAAGTGTTTATTTGCGGTTGAAATTAAATACTGTTTTATTTAACATTGAAATATTGAATTATACTTAATTATTAACGGTCACTGTAGGTCTCAAACGACCTTCTTCAGGATTTGCCTATATTTCTGAGATGAGGTATTGTAACTATTTGCACTATTTACATTGTTCACATTGTGGTCCTCATCTTTTTTCTTTTCTTTTTTTTTTTTTGTCATATTCGTAACACATGACCAACTGGATAAAGGCGTTGGTTGAATTAATCCAAAGATGTGACGTGACCCAAAGATTTCAATACCCGGGCACAGCAGAGGTGAACAAAAACTTGGAGTGTTGAGTTACAAAAGGGAAATCATGGAAACTGAAACTGAGATATTCTCAAGAGGCATGGCACGTAGAACAAGAATATAGCAACAAATATGAGGACAATATAATTATTTACACAGCATCTCTTCAGGCTGTTGTCCTCATATTTGTTGTTATATTCACGATGTTTCGACGTAAATCTGAGTTTATGCTCGAGTTTGATGACTCAACTCTTGTTATTATTTGAGTCAAATTTATTCTATTATGATTTTTTTCAATTCACCTCCAAGTTAAAACATCAATAATTAATTTCCATTGCTTTTCTTTCTATTGTTAGGAATAAACGAATATCCTTCATATATTGCGTTCGGCTCTTAAAGTACAGAATAAAAATTGATTCTCTCAAATACGTGCTAGGATCAGAGTTGCAATGTTTGGATGACGGTTTTTTAATTCAAGAGGAAGGAAATTTAATCAACTGGATGTCTGAGGGAAATATATTGTCCTTATAGACGCGAACGCAAAATAATCATTTTTGCTTCATTTTTATTCCATACTATTACTTCGCTGACTGCAAGATGACCAAATTTCAAATCTAAATTGCTTGTCCATTTAAAATACTACATTTATTAGAATAAGAAAAAGTGACTTCAAAAAGCTTGTTGACAGACAAACTTCCCCACAAGTCAGGGTGTGGCACAAGGCCAGTTTTTACGTGGTGCGATATGCTCGGCCAAAAATTTCCCTTAAACCCCGCATACACGAGGTCTAGTTTGTCTACCTCCCCAGACGAGACTCTGCTCTTCATAGCCCTGCATAGATTCGCCTAGGTTCCTCTCTACACGAAGGCAGAGAGTTCGAAAAGCCTGTTGCAAACCCGGCAGCGAAATGACTAGGTTGACAGGCAGATTTGAGCTCTCACAACACAAGTGTTCATTTGTTTCATTCAAATTGTGTGCGTGTGTGTGTGTGTGTGCGCGCGCGTGTGTGTGTGTGCGTGCGTGCATGTTTTAATGCTATGACAGACTTAAAATATTTCTACGAAATTTAAAGCAAAAATTAAAAAATAATTATATTTCTTCACGAATAATTTTGGAAAGGTTCATTAGAATCTTATAAATAACTGAATATTTTGGGTTTCCTCGTATTAAGTTTTTTTTTCCTTCTTTGAGTGAAAGGTGGATGCTGTTGTTTTTGTAATCATTTCTGGCTAAGCAAGGCGGAAGTGCAACTACTTCGGGGGGGGGGGGTTTACAATGGGTGAAAGTGAAAGAGAAGACTAAGAATAGGGGAAAGGAAAAAAAGATGAATGAGATTCAAAAAGACAGAAGATGGCGATTGACGTTACATTTTTGAAGATTGTAGTTATCAAAGAAGGAAATAAACGGAAGGAGGTTCCACAGACTGGAAGTGCGAGAAATGGAACACTTGCAGTAGAAGTGGCGGTTACATTTACCTAATTCAACAATGAAAGCGGGGACTTAAATGTCAAACTGGTAGCACGCTTAACTGCATATTGCTGTGGCACCATGGAAAAAAGCCCATCAAAGCAATCGCCATGAAAATATTTGTAAAAAAGACAGACGGAAACCACGTGACGTCGGTGAGAAAGTGACTGAAAGCGAGATGCCAGGTCATGATTGATTACTTTGCAGATCCTTCTTTGGAATTTGTCAAGAATCTCGAAATGGATAGCAGTAGAACCAGACCAGATATGACAACAGTATTCAATGCACAGTCAAATGTTAGATTTGTATATGTACAAGATGAATTCTGACGAGAAAAATCTTCTGGAACGACACAGTGAGCCAACTTTCCTTGTAGTAGATGCAGCTATATATTCAATATAGTCACTCCATTTCAAGCCAGTGAAAAACGTGAGGCCAGATAGGCACAGTGTATTTTTCCAATGTCTTATTTCAAACTCAGTCAAATTTTGTGTGTATGTATGTTTGTGTGTTCATCAAATGACAGAAGGACACGCAAATCACTCACACAAAATATAAAAATAGGTATATATATTAAATGGTAATTGGATAAAAAAACCAGAGGACAAAATCCAAATCCCATCCTCTTATCCCAAAAATGGACAAAATCCCAGTGAACAAAATCCCAGTCTCTTATCCCAAAAGTGGACAAAACCTCAAAAATCAACTTAAAATTCAAGGGATTTTAATTCAAATTTTAATGTCAAATTAAGAACTTTCTTTAACGTCGGGTCTTATGGGATACTAGGAATTCCTATGAAATATATCGAATATTGGATCATGGCATTGTTAGCGGACGCTTAGAAGGTTAGATCGATTTGCAATGATTTTCTGTCGAAAGCAGCGCATACATAAAGCCATCAAATATACGACAGAAATAGATCTTTCTTGTATATGTAAGTATATGTATTGGATTATTAATGTAGCAATTTGACATTAACATTTGAATGAAAATTTTCTAGAATTTTCGATTTATTTATGACACTAGGATTTTGCCCACTTATGGGATAAGATAATGGGATTTTGATCGCGAGATTTTGTCCCCTGGTTCTTATGTCCGATCGGTTTTCATGCTCAATTCACATTAAATATGCGCATGCGCAATCACCCGTGCACAATGTGTAACGAACAGAAAATCAAATCTTTCTTAATAATATACCCCCTTATGCAAATTAATTGAAACAAAATAATTCCATTATTATTCACCATTTTTCGTATTTTCTAATGAAACATGATCCAGTGCACATGTTAATACTTCGTATTTCCATTCTACGAAATCGTTCTATGCAGACTGGCTACACATTCTCGATTGGATTTAAGTCAGGATAGTTTCCGCGACAATCTGTAGTACGTTGATTTGCTCACTGGTAAGGCTTGCCAGTGTGTTCGTACAGCGTTACAATTTTCGTACGCTGCCTTGGAGTAACGTCCATTACAGACAATGACCGTAGGACAACTAATCGACAGTCGAGACAATAGTGTCTGGGCGTGATAAAAAATCTGATGGAATCACGGATGATGCGATATTTTTCAAGGCCAGGAAAAATTTCATCATAGACCCCGAAAATAGATTCATATTACTGCAGACCATTGCAAATGGCCTAATCTGAGCAAAAAATAGAAATCGATTACACCCTATCACTCTGATGGGTCTAAAACTGACATTATGGTGAAAGAAAGGAAACTAAAGCGGTTGTTTCAATTAATTTGTACCTGGGTGCAGATGATTGTTTTAAATATAATCTTAGTGCTTCCGTGCTTGTCTAACGTTAATATTTGAAAGTTTTTATTAAATTATTTGTCATATTTGCTAATATTGTTTTTACAGTATTTTGTTCTCCCATTAGCGATATATGTGTCATTAATTGGAGGTCAAGTGGCAACAAGACGTCTGAGTATTCTAGCAAGTATTTCTGTCTTCGAGTTGTTTTGATGAATTTTGTCATCTGATTGTTTCCAATTCTTCCAGAATCTCTTCGGAACTGTTCCAAACGCATTGATTAAACTATCTTCTACGACAGGCATGTTAGCAACCGGTTCTTTTTTTTTCAGTTATCTGTGGAGTTCAACACATTTTGCACTGAGATCATAGAACGAAATCCATTGACGTGCCTCCCTCTATTTTTTACGATAACCTGATCTGACCACTAAACCGAAATTATATGATCCATTTGAATTTTAAAATTTCCGATAATTTTATTTTTTTAGGACGGTTTGACTTTTGTATGTATATTTGGTCTACGTGGTTAAAGCTTGCTTGTTTGCACAAATCCAGGTAAAAAAAGTCACGAAAAAAAAAGTCACGGAAAAAAGCCACAGAAAAATAAAGGATAAAGTCAAAAACGAAACAGGACAATATCAGCACTTTTTCTGCTTCTTTCTTTAATAGAAAGGTTAACCATCGAATTCTCAATTTTTTAACCCTTTGAGCCGTGACCACCGCTTTACCGGTGGTAGAGAAAAATCAAGTAATGTCCAGCCACTGGTTGACCAGTTTTAGAGGCAAATGACGTAAGGCCCAACCACCGTTAACTATTTTTATATCCACTGTGAAACATTACATACCAGTTATATGCGTATTTTGACTCAGAAGCTCAGACAGAAGGGTTAAAATTGTTCAGGAACGCAGGGCTCAAAAGGTTAAAGATTAATATGTCAAAATATGTTATAATATGTTCGACTGATTCACCAGTCAGTTGCCATGTCCAGTGGCGTTCTAATGACTGGGAATGCATGACATTCTACCTATGTTTCCCCCTTTACTTACGGAATGTTAATGACGTCACCAAGATGAACATTACCCGTACCAACAACATCTGCGAATAGTAGAATAACAAACCACGTTGGTCACCTCCATCCCTTTAGTCTGGCATGTGACTGAATGATTTCAATGTGAAGAAGTACCAGTGAGCCCCATTATACAGCAGCATACTGTTGATAGCCCCCCTCTAAAGAAAAGTTTGTCAACTCTCTGAATGCCTTCACAATTTGTGTGTTGCTCAACAGGAGGACCACAAGACCGTGTCAGATTTTTTTTTTTGTTTTTTTTTCGTGTTGTCGGCGAGAATATTTGTCTTAATCAAGAGCACTAAAAACGCTGAATATTTGGGTTATCCCCCTTGGATTTGACAAAGCGCTCGTTAGAGAGCGCTCGTTAGAGAGCGCTCTTTAAGCAATCATATTCTCTCTCTTCGCATTTTACACTTTTGCTTTCATGTTAGTCGACGTCGATAAAGAACGCTGCCCGATAATGCATATTCGTTACTTCGCTCCTCTGTTGACTTTTGATCTCTCTCACACATACATATTCACACACATCTCTATTACACAGGCTTGTTACACACATACACATACGCACAGACACACTCTTATAGATACTTATAATTTTTTTTTCTTTCATTACAATTATGTACACATGTAATTCCATTTGTTAATAACATGAATTGTCGTTTGTTTAATATTCGTTATTTTTACCCGAACTCACATTGAGTCTATCAATATTATTTGCTGGATAAATGTTCCAGGCTATCATAAATATTTAATATAAAATGTCTATACACATCATTACCAAAGAGGTGTTATCATCAACATAATGGCTATTCAATCCTACCCAGACATACCAGTACCACACAACAATTGTACACGTGAAAATAAAATAAATATTCAGCATATACAGCGTACGAAGGATAAATTGTGATCTAAATTACGCAAAAATGAAAATAGCACTGGCATTGGCTTCAACCACGGCCTCCAGATGACTTCGGAATCTCCTGCAACTCTTCTGGACAGTCTCCGTGTTTAAGTTGGTGAATGCTGTCATAATCCATGTCTTCAAATCATCTTTTATGTTAAAAGGAGTGTTTTTTTTTTGTCACTTGCGCCCCACACATAATAATCAAGGGAGTTATGTGGCCAGATGTAAGGGGATGCTTGTGTGACATAGTGTAGAGTCCTTTTACCAGAGATAGTGTCCTACAGCAGCCTCGTGATCCAGGGCAGTACTACCACCTAACAATCTTTGATGTAGGTCTCCGTGTTGAGTCTAAGGCCCTGTGGGAAGATGAATGGAGGCATAACGTCGAAATCACCAGTGATCAATCCAAACATGATATTGACTGGATATATTATCTGTTTCCGAATCTTCTTCACTGCCCTCAGATTGACACCCAAACACTTTGAAATGTTCGTATTGGAGCTTGTGGTGCGAATGCCAAGCAGAACAGCATGCCGTTTCCAAATTTCTGGCGGAGTGAATTGCATCATGGTGCTCTTTTTCTCGTAGACGATGCACAACTGATACTACTGTGCAGTCGGCAAAATCAAAACCAAACAATGCGCATGCGCGAAATTATGACTATAATATGGCGACGATTTACTTATCGCACCCTGTAAATCATAAACATAGAGGCTAATTGTGAATTCTTTTCCTGTGAGATTATTAACAGCCACGGTTTGCACAATTCTCAATGGACATGCTTCTGCGTAATCACATCTATTTTTTTCTCTTCTACAAAGTAATTTGGGGGCAGACACTTTGTATATGCAAAAAAAAAAGATTTATATTTGTATTATCGTCATTATTTTTTTCGCTTTTTCTTATATAGATTATGAGCATGCTACATAAAAATTATTATCTTCATTGGTATCATTATTATTATTATTATCTTCATTATTATTAGTATTATTATTTTATTATTATTATTATTGTTATTATCTTCATTAGTATTACTATTGTTATTATTTTTGTTCGTACTATTATTATTATTAATTGGTTTGTTGTGGAAACGAAGAATGATTAACCTGGAAGGCAGTACTTGTCACTGTTGTTGTTTCTGCTGAAGGGGTTAATTTCTTCTTCGTCTCAGAAAACGTAAATTCGAGGAAAAAGGAATACATCGTATTTTGGGTAAATAAATGTGTAATTTATTTACATATATACAAAGCCAGCATACTACTCGTTGATGTTGTAAAAGGCGACAGAGTGAGAAAGAAAGAAAGAAAGAAAGAAAGAAAAAGAGAAAGAAGGAATGTTGGTCATGGATGTCGGCTGATGATTTGTGATGACGGCGGCGTAAGGATGAAAGTTGAAAAGTATCGGGTTTCAGTCTCAGTCTGCCTGCGGGGTTCTTTACCAACCTCTGCATATCAAAATCTCAGCCGGCTCTCTCTCCCTCTCTGTCTCCTGCGGCGTTGAATCAAGGAATTTATATCTGTCGTTTCGGCTCCAAATCACAGTCTGTGTCTTTTAGCGGGAGTTATTTCTACTGGTCAGTATATAAAGTTCTTTTTTTTTTATTTAATATCGAAAATATGCGTCGAGCCATGATGCGTAGAGATGCGTTTTCGCATTCTGCCTTGAGTCGTCGAGAAGTCAACATCCGGTTTAGTGTAAGAAACACGAGAAGTTTTTCATCAAAACAAATCTCCTGCATACGGTAGAAAATTAAATGAGTAGCAACAAAAAAGTAAAAAAGGGCGTAAGACAATGATGTGTTTTCTCCCTAGATATATTCTGCAGTGAATTTATCGAAAGGAGTCCGGAGACCCAACCAGGCTTTATTAACTTTAGGTGTAATCTTAACAATATAGGATAACACTGTGTTGTGACTGACACAGAAAGAAAACTACAGGGACGCCTAAACAGCTTAGTAAAATAAAGCAAGAAAAAAGGACTAACCATCAACTGAAAGAAGAAGAAAGTGTGGCCATTAGCAAGAGATAAGACACCAAAATGCGAGTTGCAATTGGTGATGTCTCAATGAAGCAAATACAAGTGATTAAATATCTGGGAATTGAATTAAAATAAGATCGAAATATGTGACATCGAAATCTGAACAGGCATTGAAATAGCGAAAGAGATATTCCGAAATCTAAGCGATGATTTGAAAAAAAAAATTCGTTAGAAACAACGAAATAAAGAAACAAAGAAAAGAAATAAAGAGACAAAGAAAAGAAACAAAGAAACAAAGAAATGAAGAAAACAAGGAAAGAAACAAAAAAATGAAGAAACAAAGAAAAGAAAGAAATAAAGAAACAAAGAAAAGAAACAAAGAAAGGAAGAAACAAAGAAAAGAAACAAAGAAATAAAGAAACAAAGGAAAGAAATAAAGAAACAAAGAAAAGAAATAAAGAAACAAAGGAAAGAAACAAAAAAATTGAAGAAACAAAGAAAAGAAATAAAGAAATAAAGAAAAGAAACAAAGAAATAAAAAACAAAGAAAAGAAATAAAGAAACAAAGAAAAGAAACAAAGAATTAAAGAAACAAAGAAATAAAGAAAAGAAACAAAGAAATAAAGAAAAAAAGAAAAGAAATAAAGAAAAAAAGAAAAGAAAAAAAGAAAAGAAATAAAGAAAAAAAGAAAAGAAATAAAGAAATGAAATAAAGAAACAAAGAAAAGAAATAAAGAAACAAAGGAATGAAACAAAGAAATAAAGAAACAAAGAAAAGAAATAAAGAAACAAAAAAAGAAACAATTAAAGAAAAAAAGAAATGAATAAACAAGGGAAAGAAATAAAGAAACAAAGCACAGAATTAAAGAAACAGAGGAAAGAAACAAAGAAATGAAGAAACAAAGGAAAGAAATAAAGAAACAAAGAAAAGATATACAGAAACAAAGGAAAGAAACAAAGAAATGAAGAAACAATGAAAAGAAACAAAGAAATAAACAACAAAGGAAAGAAACAAAGAAATAAAGAAACAAAGAAAAGAAATAAAGAAACAAAGGAAAGAAACAAAGAAATAAGGAAACAAAGAAAAGAACCAAAGAATAAAGATAGAAAGGAAAGAAACAAAAAATGAAGAAACAATGAAAAGAAAGAAAGGAAAGAAAGAAAGGAAAGAAACAAAGAAATGAAGAAACAAAGGGAAGAAACAAATAATTAAAAAAGAAAGAAAAGTACAAAGAAATAAAGAAAGAAAGAAAGAAAAGAAATAAAGAAACAAAGGGAAGAAATAAAAAACAAAGGAATGAAACAAAGAAATAAAGAAACAAAGAAAAGAAATAAAGAAACAAAGGAAAGAAATAAAGAAATAAGGAAACAAAAAAAGAAACAAAGAATAAAGAAACAAAGAAATAAGGAAACAAAGAAAAGAAACAAAGAAATGAAGAAACAAAGAAAAGAAACAATGAAATAAAGAAACAAAGAAAAGAAATCAAGAAACAAAGGGAAGAAACAAAGAAATAAAGAAACAAAAAAGAAATAAAGAACAAAGGAGAGAAATAAATAAACGAAGGCAAGAAACAAAGAAATGAAGAAACAAAGGAAAGAAATATAGAAATAAAGAAGCAAACAAAAGAAACAAACAAAAGAAATGAAGAAACAAAGGAAAGAAACAAAGAAACAAAGAAATAAAGAAACAAAGAAAAGAAACAATGATATAAAGAAACAAAGAAAAGCAATAAAGAAACAAAGGAAAGAAACAAAGAAATGAAGAAATAAAGAAAAGAAACAAAGAAAAGAAACAACGAAATAAAGAAACAAAGAAAAATAAATAAAGAAATGAAGAAACAAAGAAATAAAGAAACAAAGAAATAAAGAAACAAAGAAAAGAGTACAGAATTTCTCTTTGATATCCATCCTTTTTTTCTAACAATGAATGCTGGACAATATCCCCACGGATGGGAAGAAAACTGGGTGTAACAGAAACGTGGTTCTACGGACGGAAAGAGTAAATGACGAGCAAGTCTTCAAAATGGCACCAAAAATAGCACATGTACAGAACCAGGAAGAGGCGGCTGAAATTTTTGGACACATAATAAGGAAGGAAGTCTTGGAAAACTTCCTCTCACAGGGAGGCAGGTGCCACGTAGCTGACGAACTGGTGTGAATGGAGTGGGAAAAGGTGGGGAGATTAGCAACAGTAGCAACTTCATGAATTCAAGCGTATTACTAGATTGGCAGTTAGGTCTCACCGTTTTAGTGTTGAATTAGCTAGATGTAACAAATATTTTCATGGCAATTTTTCTGATGAGCTTTCGTCTTTATTGCCTTGGCTGCATGAATTGAAGTGGACTACTGGAATGGCAATTAGGTCTCTCCGCTTGACTGTTGGACTAGCTAGAAATAACCGTATGTCCTGTTCAAATAGATTCTTTTATCTCATTTCTCGGCTGTGGATATCACTTCCCTACGATTTTTAAATGCAATGTCAATCGCGTCTTGCGTCTTAATGGGATTATCGCCTTGTTTTGGGTGGCGGTGGGGTAAAATGATTAAGAAAGTATTATATTTGCTTATTAAGTAGTTGATTGTCTCGTCTGTGTGCAAAAAAAATTAAATTTGGTAATAATTTCATTCTTCCTTGTATCTATAGACTGAATAACTCGCTGACCGTTGAAACGATTTCTTTTACAAAAGTATTTTAGCCTTTATATTGTTACTCTGCTTTGAACCAAACTTTCTGCTTTCGCTTATTATTTAAGTGTTACATGTTTATTTTCAGCGAATCTACGTTGTGTTCGATCCATATTAACTATAATATTTTGTTCTAATACATCTTTTCAGCGCTGATATTGACGGCGACGCCTATGTCATCTCCCGTATTTTCTCTTTGTCACTTGAAATGCCTAAGTAGCTGTTTTTCGTCGAATTATTTGCTTCACTTTTGGGAATTTTCTCCTCCTGCATTCGTCCCTTTGCCAATCCAACAAAAGCGTTTGGCTCGTATGACATATTTCCCGTTATTTTGCAATGTGGATTCTTAGAATTCTTTCATAGCAGAATCGATGCAGACATCTATGTGGAGATTTTTACTCTCAGCAGGTATTGGGATAATTGTTAGGTATTATTAATGTTTTATTATTGTCACTATTATATTTCGATTTGTCCTAGGGTTACACTACCTACAAAGTCTGCGGGAAGATCTAAGGCAGGTAGTTTTGTGTTGTGCTGGCTACATTTCATGATTCTCATAATAGCGTTACATGGATAAAGTTCTTATTCGTATGTGGGCTGAACTTATCAAGCCGTCCTGGGTATGACGATAAACTACATCCGCGCTCTGGGTAAGACGATAAACTACATCCAACAGCAAGGCCTCCGATCAGGAGGCTTTGAGGAGCGTGGAACCACCTCTTAATTGTTGGTGTTCCCAGGTCCACCCTGACCCGAGGTGGTAGCATCTGTTAGGGTCCCAGCTATGGGCAAATAGTTAACCCCGAAACTGAGGTAACAAGCATTATAAAAGTGTAAAATAGGTTTTAATACCAGAAATACTTTGTAGAAAATATTACGAGAAATAAATTTTTAAAGAAAAAAGCTATTACCAGCAATAAGTTTTTGAAAAAAAATATTACCAGCAATACATTTTTTTTAAATAATATTACCAGCTATACATTTTCAAAGAAAAAAATATTACCAGTAATAGATTTTTGATAAAACAAAAATATTATCAGGAAAAAAAGTTGTCGGCGTTAAATGACCCATTGGGGTTGATATGCCGTAAAACAAACCAAGTAGTTCTCAAGACATATTTTATATTTCTCTTAAACTGGGATTTTATGGGATTTTTTCAATGTGTTGGTATGTTCTTTTTCATCATTCCAAGCGCTCCTACTATGACTGATAATATTCATGTTTTCAATTTCCACATTTTTTACTATTTTGATTTCCAGGTCTTCGATAATTTTTCAAATTTCTTGGTTGCTATGTTACAGTCTGGTTTTTGACAATTATGTCCGCCTATATGCTTTTATCTGCCTGTCTGTAAAGATGGTGTAATCTCATAGAATTGTAATGTCTTCAAATTTCTGTAACCGGTGCTGGTTGATGTTCATACCAATGTTTCTTAACATCTTTTCCAAAGTGTTTACACATTGTCCAGTGTAAGTATTGTCCCACTCTGTCGTGACGATTTTTATATTTATTTGGCTCAAGTACAGAACATCTGGAGATTAGATGGTCTATGATTTCCTGATAATTGTCACAGAACCAGCATTTTGGATCGACACTTTTATATATGATATTTGCCTGAAGGTTTCTAGGGAAAAGACTGGTCTTGCGCTGCAAGAATGAAGCCTTTAATCCAGATGCTCGTAACCGATGACTGTTAATTTTGTCAACATCCGCTTTATTAGCCTCGTTCTGGATATTGGTTATGAGGTTTGTCTTGCCAGCGATGTTTTCATCTCTTCAAGAGCTTTATCATTGGTTTTCTCTTCCCTAATTTTTACTGCAACAGTTGGTTCTTTGTTTCTGTTTTGATTTGGGACAAAATCTACTAGATGTAAATCTCGTTTTTTATTTACAACCTTCTTTCATGATTCGATATGTTTTCTTTTTGTTTTTGCGTTTCTTGATTAATTGAATCATCCAGTCCTTTGTTATTTCCTTCTGTGTTCTTAAGTCAATAATTGCTGTCTTATATGGCAATTCTAACTGAATAAGACCTTTTTCACCTTCTGCATATTATGCTTAGAAAGAAGCTTTCTTGTCTTACAGTCTATTCGTCTGATATTATTTAGACTCCAAGACGTTGAAACTATATTGAAACACTGGAATGGCAAGGCTATTAATGACCATAATTCTCTTCTAAAAATTCAATTTAGTTTTTAATAACAGTCACGCCCTTCTATAGAACTCTTTTCGCACTATTTCTTTCATTTTATGGTGAATTCCTTCACTCTCGTTTACACTGAGGTAATTATCAGCTACTTCTTGCTCTCAATCTTTGATTGCTACCTCAGGATCTAATCTAATAGGGGAAGATTGTTGTAGCGATCCTAGTAAAATGTGGCTTTAGCACATTTATCCTAACCAAATTCCATTCCAATATCATCTCAAACATTTTACCTTCCAGCTCACTGTCATTCATAGCATACAAATTTAAGTCATCCATGTAAAATACATGGCTTATTTTATTTTTATTTTTATTTATTTATTTATTGAGATATCTTATAGCCATATTCCGTCTTGTTAAGTCTGGTGGTTAATGATATTGGGAATATACAAAATAGGAAGTGTGACAAAGAGTCACCTTGAAATATTCCTCTGTTGATGTTTATCTCACCAGACTTATAGATTCCATTTATATGATTGAGTTGTTCTTTTCCATGTGAACATACTTTGTTTGATGAAATTGATGACGATGGGTGATGCCTTTGTATATATTTAAAGACTGTAAAATCCAGGAATGAGGTACACTTAAGGTAATCTATCTAAGCAGTACTGAGATTTTTCTTTGTATTGAAGCAATTTTCAAAGATCATCCTATTAATTAGTAATTAGTCTTTACATCTGTAAAAGCCACGTTTGCATTCTTTTTCTTCAAGAGGTATTAAACAAGGAGAAGAAATATATCTCTTTTGTCCGAATAGATGTCAAGAGTTTGTAAGTATTAGGAAAGACATGTAATTGGTCCGTAGATTTTGGGGACATTTATGTCATCATTCTTGAGTGGAAAGGAGTTAAATCCTTTTAGTAGGATCATTGACTATTTCTTGAAGTTTATTGGCTAGTTTATTTGGGGTTTTTTTTGTTTTTGTTTTTTTTGTTTTTTGGGTTTTTTTTGGTTTTTTTGTTTTTTGGGGGGTTTTTTGTGTAATGTATTTAGATAATAGAACCAAAAGTTAGGAATTTTATCTATTCCTGGAGATTTCCAGTTGTGTTCTTTTTTCAGTAAACATTCAACATCCTCTTCTGTGATTCCCGTTCATGTTTGTTCTCGGTTATTTTTCGTCTGTTCTTCCTTTTGCGTAATCCAATCTGATTCTTTGCTATGTTTTTGGGGGCAATTCCACATTCTTTCGCAGAAGTGCATAACTTCCTTCCTTTGCTGGGTGGGGTTGTCCCTTCAATTTTTCTTCCTATTTTTTCTGTAGAATTTCTTCGCATTGGGTTGTCTGTAGAATCTTGACCATTTTTCATAGCGTCTGATTCTTTCAGTCTTCAGTTGTATCGTTTGCTTTATTCTTTCTTTAGCTGATGGGAATTCATTTTCATTCCTAATTTTGTATTTTCTTTTCTGCCTTTTATAAACCTTAAATTTGTTTCTCTTGACAGTTCATCGAGTATTGATAATTTACTTCTGTTGTTAAATTTCTTTCTCTATTTTTCTTTTCCAAGGTCGATCTTCATGTCTGTGAGACTAACCATTTTTACTTTATTTTTTTTTTTTAGTTCCAGTTATTGATGATGTAAATATTGTTTTGTTGTGACATGTATGTGGGTCTACTTCATCCAGAATTAATTTAAGTTCTGCATTTTAGAGTTTAATAGTTTTCTGCATTGTTGGTTGTAATTTTTGGAGTTACTCTAGTACCTCTATTTCAATATTTTGTGTCTGACTTATATATGTCATTATTTCTTCGTTGGCTTCTTGTATACTATTCTTGTCTTCCGTAAAATAATAAGGCTCCATATGTTTTGGGCCCATTTTATTGCAGGCTTATGGTCGACTAAGTTCAGGCCTTTCCAACTCTTCTAAACTTTCAGTATTATCTTCACAGTGATTGATGTGTATCTCAATTTCTTCATTATGATCTGTGGTTTGTACGACGTTAATACTTTTTATGTTCATTTCTGGTTCCCTTTCATGTTCTGTCGATTCACCTATTCTGGTTACAGTTCTTTTTATTTCATTAGTTTCAGTATCTGTCAATCGCTTATTTCTCATGATGTACCTTCTTACATTAGCTAGTTTATTTTCGTCAGTGTACTTTCTAATTGCTTGTGCAAACTTTTCTCATCAAATTTCATATGCCCTGAGGTGACGGGCTTCCTGTTTATTCATTAGAAGAGCCATACTGGATGTTTTGGTTTAACTTTTTCTCATATTGTTGCCACGAGTGATGCAACAATCCAAAATTTCACCCAAAGTCCCCTGGCACTTTGGGTAACGGTCTTTTACAGACAGGTTTCCGAAGCCTATAGGAGATCGTCCGCGGTCTCTTAATGCAGCAGACATTCGCTCCTAGGCACGATTAACACCTAGAGTTGCAGGTTATTGTTTGGAGTTTTCCTTCTCCTAAAGGATTTGCCAAAAGACAGAGATGCGATTGGAATTCAAAAAGAAAGACGGTAAGAAAAGACAAAGGATAAAGATGCTATTCTACGAAACAAAACATTATTATAGTAGAGGATTATGTCTCATGATTTCTTCTTGGGCTTCTTGTATACTATTCTTGTTTTCCATAAAATAATTCGGTTCAGTGTGTTTTGAACTCATTCAATTGCAGGCTTATGAGTGACTAAGATCACACCTTTCCAACTCTTCTAGCATTTCAGCAGTATATTCACAGTGATTGATATGTATCTCAATTTCTTCTTTATGATCTGTGGTTTGTACGACGTTAATACATTTTTATGTTCAATTCCGGTTCCCTTTCATGTTCGGGGTATTCCCCTCTTCTTGCTGCATTTCTTTTTTATTTCTTTAATTTCAGTATCTGTCAATCAGTTATTTCTCATTAAGTACCTTCTTACATCGACTAGTACTTTCTAATTGCCTGTCCAATCTTTTCCCGCCAAACAGATGACATTTGGCGGGTGTCGCCATTCTAAGGTTCATGCAACGCTTAATGGAATACAGTCATTACTAATTTGACTTCCTCACGGGACCATTTTACCGTTTCTTTCTTGAACTGAATGGTTGTGGAGAAGTTCGCAGGGCCATCACTGGGATTAGCCCAGCTGTTGGGACTTGAAGATTCATTATTTGTTCAGTAGTTTGTTCCTATGGCAGATTTTTCGACCTTAAATAGCCATACAAGACTTTTGGTTTGACTTTTAGCTCTCATATTGTTCCTACGAGTGACACCCGGATCCAAAAGCTCACCCAAATTCCCCACTGAATATTTTGCAACGGTCTTTTACAAACAGAGTTCCGATGCCAGTAGCGAATCATACGCGACCTCATAACGCAACAGCCACTCCTCGGTACGATTAACACCTTGAGTTGCGAGTTGTTTGGAGTTTTCCTTCTCTTTTCTTCATATTTATTATTATTATTATTATTATTTTCTTTGATTTCTGGCGTTTACACATTTCTTTTCGGGTCCCGCCCAGGGACCTAAGGTTAGAAATGGCATCATGACACTTTCCACTGACAAAAAAAATAAAAAATAAAAATAAAATATTACATAGTTAAAGCCCTTCGTAAAGTGCGGGCTGTATTTGTCAGAACAATTTTTGTATTTCCATGAGGCATGGACTTCCAGAAATCCCTTCAATTAGTCTACTGCAATCTTTTCCAACCAGTCCTAGGGCTCCAACTACAACAGGGATTGTTGATGTTCCCATATGTCACATTTTCGAGATTTATTATTATTATTTTTATTTTCTTTGATTTCTGGCGTTTACACATTTCTTTCCGGGTCCCGCCCAGGGACCTAAGGTTAGAAATGGCGTCATGACACTTCCCACTGACAAAAAAAAAAATAAAAAAATAAAAAAAAGTTAAACTACATAGATAAAGCCCTTCGTAGGGTGTGGGCTGTACTTGTCAGATGAAGCCATTTCTGACCTTAGGTCTCTGGTTTGGACCCGGAAGAAAATGCCGCAGAAGAAACCTAAGGAAATAATAATAATAATAATAATAATAATTATTATTATTATTATTATTATTATTATTATTATTATTTCCTTAGGTTTCTTCTGCGGCATTTTCTTCCGGGTCCAAACCAGAGACCTAAAGTCAGAAATGGCTTCATGATATTATCCACTGATCATTTTTGCAACACCGCTCCCCTCACCACCGGCAAAAAATGATGCAAGGCGCGTAAAGGAATACTAATTTTTTATACAAAAATAACACAGAATTATAGTAAACTTTGTAAATATTAAGTACAGATGTTCTAAACAGTAAAACCGAATTCATTTTCTTATGAAATCAATGTTTACTAATATTGTTTTTTATTTGCCCTATTTTTTGTTTATTTATATATTATTTTGCTGATTCATTTTTTTTTTATATCATTTTATTCCTTTTCGTAAATTATTCATTTTTCTTTCTTAATGGTTATTATTATTATTACTGTTATTACTTCCTTTGATTTCTGTTGTATATACATTTCCTTCCAGGTCCCAACCAGAGACCTAAGGTAAAAAATGGCTTCATGTTTTTTTTTTCTCCACTGACCAATTTTGTAAAAAATAGAACTCCTAAGACCACACATATTTTACATAGATAAAACTCTTCATAATGTGTAAGCTGTACTTGTGAGATACAATTTTTTGAATTTCTTTAAATCATGGACTACCAGGAATCAATACAATAAGTCTATCGGAACTTTTTCCAATCAATCCGAGTGCTCGAAATACAACTGGAAGTATTGATGTTTTCATGTATGATTTTTTTAAAATTTCCATTTCAAGACCCTGTATTTTGATAGTTTGTTAAGGATCTTCAAAGATACATTACAAACTGCAGGAACTGTCATAGCAATGAGAAAACATTTAATAATAATAATAATCAAAGCTAATCGTTCAGACATGTTTATTAGAAACTGCAAACAAAAAGAGTGCCTCCTTATTGATATAGCAGTCCCTTCAAGCTGCAATGTATCTTTGAAGATCTTCAAAAAGCTATCAAAATACAAGGAGCTTGAAATCGAAATATCAAAAGTGTGGCACAAGGGAACATCAATAATCCCTGTTGTAGTTGGAGCCCTCAGAGTGGTTGGAAAGAATTCCAGTAGACTCATTGATGGAATTCCTGGAAGTCCATGCCTTAAAGAAATACAAAAACTTGTTCTCACCAGTACAGTACACACCTTACGAAGGGCTTTATCTATGTAAAATATGTGTATTGTATTTTTTTTTATTTTTTTTAACTGCTCAGTGAAAAATGTCATGGTGCCATTTCTGACCTTAGGTCTCTGGGCGGGACCCGGAAAGAAATGAGTACACATAAGAAAGCAATGGAAATAATAATAATGATAATAATAATAATAATAATAATAATAATAATGAAGATCTTAAACATCCTGCTTTGTTAATTCATGAATCGACAGGGTTTGACCCTCTGAAGAGTTTCGTCGTATTTTTTTGCTATTTGCAATGACCGAAGAATTTGCATTTGGTTTTTAAGCAATGTTTCAATGTCATCAATCACATTGTCATTCATTTTGTCAAAGTGGTTGAACACAGAAAAAATAACATTAGAAAACTAATCCATTATTGTTTTCTTTTAATTTAATTACTTCCTCTCGTTCTTCCCGTCCACCTTTTATATATTTTCTTTTGCTTCTATTTTTGCAGATTTACCCTTGTGTTATCGTCTGCTTTTTCATCGTCTACTTTTTTCTACTCTACTTTTCTCTCAAAAGTCATCATTTATTTTTATTTTTCTCATTTTCTATGTCTTATTATTTGTAACAATTTCTCTTAAATCTATTTTATCTATCATCTCAAATTTCTTCTTTTGCTATTCGTCTTTTCAACTATTTTATTTTTTGTTTCTCTTTCTTCTTTCAGGTCTTTTTCCTACTTCTAGTTACCTCCCTTGTTACAAGGACCTTTTCCCAGTTACTTTGACCACATAATTTTCTTGTTTTTCTTTTCCTCCTACTCATTATATTTATCTTCGTCCCTCCAATATTTCTACTCCTCTTCATCTAATCTTTTCTATTCCTCCTCTCACTCCTCAAACACTTATCTTCCAAAATCTTCTTCTTTTCGAACTTCAACAGCCAATCAGCTGGCGCCACTCGTGTCTGACCTGTCACCTCTTCAAGATAAATGCATCTCCCACTTCCGGAACACAAGCCTTCCCTGACGTCATCACCATGGCAATATCCTACGTTATGTCCGGTGGTCCCCTGCGATTGGACGCCGAATAAATAATGTTCAGTTGTAGAGAGACTCAAAAGAAGAAGAAGAAAAAAAAGAAGGAAGAGAGGTTAGAGAGGGTAGAAAAAAAAGAAAAGGAGAGGATCACAGAGAGAGGGGGGTTGACGATTTGAAGAACAAGGTGTTGAATATGAAAAAGAAAAGAGACGAAGGCCTACTCGATAGTGGAAATTGTTGGAGAGAGAAGAGACGCAATGGTTGAGAAAAGGTGGAGGTAGGCGCTGGCCCAAAGGCTAATTTCCTATAGCGGAAATTACTGGACCAGACATACGCCATTCTGACCGACACAGATACACTCATACGGAGGCATAGACGATAACATACACATACTCACGCAAAATATAATTGTGTACACTAGATCAAATATATAATTTCATGCACATTTCATGTAATTACGTAGAGATATATGCATTATATACGGTTGGACATAAATATATCCAGGTGCTTATTAATCTTCACAACACCACTATATATATATATATATATATATATATATATATATAAATATAAATATAAATATGAAAATTATCTACTGACACACAAACACCCACAAACACATATATACATCTCTCTCTATATATATATATATATATGTGTGTGTGTGTCTGTGTGTGCGCGCGTGCATGTGTTTGTGCTTGCGTGTGTAGAACAAACTTTGGACAGTTTATACATTATATCGATTTTGCCGTTCAGTGAAACATTCGAAAATTGTAAAAATGCAATAAAAACGTATGTAAACATTGCAGGTTGAATTTAACGCACACACACACACGCGCGCGCGCACACATACACATAGACATGCACACGCACACACGTACACACAAATACACACACGGACACATAAATACACACTCGCACATATATACAGGAATCCCTCGATTAGTGCGGCTAATGTGTACATTAAAAGATTCGCACTAATCGAAAACGCATTAATGGAATATAAAAACACATTCACAATTAATTTCTAATTTTCCTGCTTTTTAACTAAAATATAGGTACATATAAGGAAATGGAATAAAATGCTATGAATTAATGTTTATTAATCTGATTTTTTATGAAAAAAATATTTCAAGTCTTTTGCCACAAGGTATTCTTCTCTTCTTCATATAATTGGCGGTACTGAGAAATTACCCCCGTTTAAATTTTATAAATATATCATCATCATTAGTATTTTAACCTGAAAATTTTATAATCTTTCCATAGTAAATGCATGCATCTTTTATATTTCGATATTTTTTAATAAATGTAAATTTCTGTATCTGTTTAAATTGTCCATTTTTTTTAAGACCTTCAAAATAAACATGAAAAAAATCAAAATATTTAAAAAATTTCACTGTTTCTATATTTGGATGTAGCCAATAATGGCATCTCAAATTTCCAGGAACCAGTTCTATAAAGGCAGGTAATCTTTAGGAACCTATTCCGCTTATTTTCTTTACAATCTGAGAATGGAAAGAAATCACTTTATAGTAATAATTCTCAACCACCATATGTTGAGACATGTTAGTGTGCTGTGCAATATTGTCACGATATACATATACAGGAGTCCCTTGATTAGTGTAACTAATGTGGATATTAAAAGATACGCACTAAGTGAAAATGTGTTAATCAAATATAATAACTTATAGGAAATGATATAAATCAAATTTTAGTCTCATTCACAATTAATTTCTAATTTTCATGCTTTTTAATTAAAATTAAGTACATATGAGAAAATACGATAAAAATAGTATGAATTAATATTTATTAATCTGATTTTTTATAAAAAACTTATTTCGAGTCTTTTGCCACAAAGTATTCTTCTCTTCTTCATATAATTGGTGGTAGTGAGAAATTACCCCCGTTTAAATTTTATAAATATATCATCATCATTAGTATTTTAACCTGAAAATTTTATAATCTTTTCATAATAAATCTCTACATTTTTTTTATCTTTCAATATTTTTTAATAAATGTAAATTTCTATATCTAATTAAATCATCATTTTTTTTAACAAAAAAATCAGAAATTGCCTTTTACGACCTTCAAAATTAACATGAAAAATAAAATCAAAATATTCAAAAAAAATTTTAAAAGACAAATATTCAAATATAAAATTTTATCATCGGATTATATTAGAAAATTGATCCAGTTAGAACCGTCCATTAAAAAAAAACTATTATAATTACTAAGATAATGTAATACTGAATAGTTACTGATTTTCCATTTTTAAATTTTAGAAAAACTTTTTATTGGTAACTATAAAAAAAAAATAAATTTTCAATCACTACGGCTAAACTGAAGAATGTTTTACCGCACTAATCGAGTATTATGCATGCATTAATTGAATTTTGGTACAGCAATCAGAAACGCAGTAATCGAGGGATTCCTGCATATATATGTGTGTGTGTGTGTGTGTGTGTGTGTGTGTGTGTGTGTGTTAAAAGTTGCCTGCTCAGTCTATTAGTATAATTTATCAGGCATTGATACACTAACAATAAATGCGAATATAGAAAGACAAGATACGCGACCGTAACAAACAAAACATTTAATAAGGCAAACAAGTTACATACACATAAAAGGATTCACATATGTCCCAAAACAAATGATTGTTCCTATTGTCTTAGGGAGGCGAATGTTTACAGGACGAGAACAAAGAAATAACATACCAGCTTTTTGGTCTTTGACCGTCCGTAGTTAAGTGAATAGAAATTACTCTTTTTCTTTCGCTAGGCCGTGCATATGTTGACCAGTTTCCACGTGTGGGGACGCCCTGGTGGTCAGGAAGGTAAAAAGGGGCCATTCCTAAAAAAAAGGGAAACAAAACTAAAAGGGACAGAAGAGTTCTCCTCTCTAAAGGAGCCGAACTCCCATGAGCTCGACCCAAGGGGAAACAACTGTGGTCTGCCTATACCTTATTCGACAGAGACTCCTAGATAATAAGTTAGACTTGCAGAATGCTTATAGTCAGGCTCGATCCCTCGACCTTGCACAAAAAACACAAGCAAAAACTAAAGGACAGAGGAGTTCTCCTCTCTAAAGGGGCCAAACTCCTATGAGCTCAACTGAAGGGAAAACAACTGTGGTCTCCCTACACTGATTTAAACAAGATTCAAATCAGCACAGAAATGGAAGATACAATAGGTTATAAGAAAATAGATGTATGTATACAGGGGGCCGACACTATTTTTGAGACACTTTGAAAAGTGTTCTTAAAGGTGTTTTTTGCTGCCGAGAGCTTTTGTGTTGATGAGTAGGTAGTTCAGCAGTAACTGTCCATTAATGGTATGAACATTGATTGATGGTTTGTCTTTGGTTTCATGTTTTCTTTATTTTTACTTCAACTTAGGTGATACTATTTTTCGGACATGACACAGATTCCGGGTTTTTTAATGATTTAGTCGCCGAACGTCTACAATATGCAAATTTTCTGCAGGTAAATTGTACCCTGACCATTACATTTGAGTATCTTTACCATTCACTGCGAAAACGTATTAAAATCCTGAAGAAGAATGCATTCAAAAGAAGTCATCAGTTTGGTCCAAAAGAAGAGAGAAGACGGGCTCAGCATCCGAAAGATCACCGCTGAGATGAAGCTACCGAAGTCAACAGTTGAATACATGTTAAGTACAGACTATGAGCAGAAGAAGAAGAGAGAACTGAAAAAAACAATTTCCAAGAAAACAAAAAGAAGAATGAAGAGGAGTGTTACAAGGTTGTTATCATCTGGAGAAAAGGTGACAGCAAAGAAAGTAAAGGAGAAGTGTGAACTTCACGCCAGTGTTCGAACTGTACAAAGAAAGCTACACGAAATTGGACTTAATTATGCTAAAATCGAGAAAACACGTGGAGGCAAGGCTGGGAAGCACCAAAAGATGGATAACAAACCATGTCGACTTCAAGAAAGTGATATTTACTGATAAAAAACGTTTTAAGTTCGATAGACCTGACGGGTGGTGTACATGGTCGAGAAAAGGTGAATATGTTATTTTCAACAATAGACTGATGGGAGGAGTCATGGTTTGGGATATGGTATTTCCGAATGGAAACTTGTGGCTCGAGTGGTTAAAACGACGTCAAAATAGCTTGAGCTACAGAGAACTTTTGGAAAAGAGAGCCCTACCACTCATAGAAAAGTAAATGGGAAGTAATTTTATTTTGCAGCAACATAACTGCAGCATCCATGTGGCCAAATCAGTGAGAAACTGGATGTGTGAAGCAAATATAACTACTCTGGAATGGCCTGCAAGAAGTCCAGACTTAAATTTAATTGAAAACATATAGGAAATGCTTGCAGAGCTTGTTTACGATGGGCCAGAAATAACCAGAGAGGCTGAACTCTGGCAGCGCATACAAGATGCTAAAAATAGACTGCTAGAAACACGAAGAGACGTTATTATCAATATGTACGAACATTATGAAGATAGACTGATAGAAGTCATTGAAAAAAAGGGTGCTGCCATAAACTATTAGCATTTTTTCTGCAATGTCCGAAAAATACTGTCGCCTGTGTAATGTGAAAATTTGTAAAAAAATAAAAATACTTGTAATTTGAATTCTGCTTTTCCATTTGTAGTATTGAAACAGTTTTTAAATGTTATTGCCATTACACTAAAACAGTACAGACTGCCTATGCTACCTAAAACTTGAAAAAATAAAGTGTCTGAAAAATAGTGTCGGACCCCTGTAACAATGAACCCCTTGTACTTTATTATTTTTTCCAATTAACTAAATACGATACATGATTACTGAATCGAATAGTGATTTATTATTAAACTGATGACTTGAGTCTGACCATTTTAAGTATAAACTTACAAATGATGTACTTTTACTTACCGAATCAGGGCACTAGCCTCATTAAAGACACCTTACTCTTGTTGTAAATAATTAACAGAGGTAAATCTGTTTAAAATGTTAGTCATAAATTATATAAGACAACTATGAGTCGAAAAATACTTTTTTTTAAGCATTTCACCCCTAGCAAGGCGGGAAGCCACTAGCACGCAAGTGGTTACAGAGAGTTGGAGCGAGAGTAAAGAGGAGTGATAGAGAAAAGGATGAAGAGAAGAATAGGGGATAGATCAAAGCATCTAGAGATGTCGATTGACATTACATTTGAATTGTTGGAGATTATAGCTATCAGGGAAACAGGAAGAGAGGAGGGAGTTCCACTGGCAAGAGGTGCGAGACATGAAGCTATTGAAGTAGAAGAGACGGCTACATTTAACAGTTTCGACAGTGAAAAGGTGAGAGCGAGATTCCAGCCTAGTACAACGCTTAAATTCATGAAGTTTGGGGACCAGCGAAAGCATCTCCTCGAAGCAGTTACCATGAAAGTATTTGTAAAAAGATAGAGGTAGGCGACGGCACATCTGTGAGAGAGCAACTGCGGACGAGATGCCAGATCAGGTCCAATTACTTGTCAAAGATGCTATCAAAATGATAGTAAAGTGAATAAAATTGCGCCAATTATAGCGAACATTTATGCCTGATCATTTTATGCTGCTAATTGATTTAAATAAGTAAAAACATTCGAAAGCATTATCTAAGGTAATTCAACATAAATAAATTCATAAGAACTTTTATACTTACATATATCAAAACAAATACAATCTAAAATGTATTTGAGATTGGCTAAATGATATAAAGTACTGAAAGATTAACATAGTGTCATTTGAGCTAAATCTAAATTCATGTCTGAACAGGTCTCTAGATATCGAACTGACAATCAAACATTTTCCCTTAAAACTTAGGTGAACATAAAGATAAACTATTAATCTTTCATGCATATATTTTTAGATAAAGGAAAAGAGATAATTATTAAGATTTAGTGAGGGTGAGCAATGACGTATATATGTCAAGGTTGTGTAGTTAGTTGAGACCAGCTTTTGAAAAATCAATATGGAGGTTATGTCTCAGACAGCCGGATATGGAGTACCCCACGCATGCGCATATCTGATTTCAGCATTATAACCACACACTATTTCCGGTTTAAAGAAGTACGTGAGAAAAAAGATAATATTTCACATAGGATTGAAAGTAAAGAATATGAATAAAGAAGTAGAACTAAAGAAGCGAACGGAGGATGGTAATGAATTGCGATAAAAACGAACAACAAAAAATAAAATAATAAAAATCAAGGAAACTAACACAAGTAAATAAGACAGACGAAGACAGAGAAAGGAGAACGGTTGTTTTGAGCAAAAAACATGTCAATAAGTAGTGACGAAAAAAAATGAAAGAGAAGTGGATGGAGCATAAAAGAAGCCAGAAGAATAAAAAATAGAAGCATAAATGAAGAAGAAGAAGAAGAAGAAGAAGAAGAAGAAGAAGAAGCGGAAGATCAGCAACAAGAAGAGGGAACCAGAAAAAAAGCAGATGATGGTGAAGAAAAAGAAGCATAAAAAATGACGGAAGAAGAAGTACAAGGTGAAGAAGAAAAATAAATGAAGCTTGAAGAAGAAAAAGAAGAAGAAGAAGAAGAAAAAGAAGAAGAAGAAGAATCAAAAAGTAAATACAGACGGAAGAAGAAGAAGAAGACGAAGAAGAAGAAGAAGAAGAAGAAGAAGAAGAAGAAGAAGAAGAAGAAGAAGAAATCGATTATGATAATGTTAAAGGTAGAAAGAAAAGGAGGAAAATTATTGAAGATCTAGGTATAGACAAAGCAAATATGGTTAAGAAAAGGAGAAAAGGCAAATGAGAAACGGCCAGAGACATCTGGCCTGATAGAATCACATCAGTGACAAATAAGATCGACATGATGACACATTTATCAGAGTTTCATTATTTCCACCCTCCCCCCCGCCATAGTATTGACTGTTTATCTTCTAATATGCCTGTTTCTGATAACAAGCACTTTCTTTTTGGATTTCGAACTGCCTATTATCAGAAATTGTCTCTATATAAAGTTTCGATTTACAGATTTAATTTGATGATACGGTAGATGAACCCCAAGAGAAAGAATATTGCTTTCGCCCAGACTAATGCTTTTTTGCGTAAATTGTCCGGTGGTGAATCTTAATAGTGAAGTAGCTTTTTTTTCTTTCATATTTTTTTTCTTTTCAGATAAACTCTAGGAAATATTAGACGAATAACGTCAATGAAACCAGGCTCATCTCTCAATGTGATTGCTTTAAATGTTTATAAATATGATATTAATTCTACAATCAGCTAATAACAAGAAAAGTTCGGAAAAAAATTCGGAAGAATTTTAAGAAATATATAAATAACAATATCAAAAGTACAAATATTAGATCACTGAAAAATGTCATGTCGAACAGACAGCGAGAAGAGTCAAACAAATAAGCAAGTTGATAGTCAAGCAAGAAATTAGATAAATGCATAAGTAGGTAGGTTAGGCTTGGTTTAGCTTTCGATAACAGCTTCACGAAATATCATCACTTCAGAAAGTCCAGAAAATAGTTTTGCTTTTTTGTCGTTTTTAATTTGAAGTAAACACTCCTCTTGTCTGTCCTGGGTATGACGATAAACTACATCCGAGTCCAGGGTAAGATGATAAACTACGTCCAGCAGCAAGGCCTGTGATCAGGAGATTTTGAAAAGCGTGTAACCACCTCTTAATTGCTGATGTTCCCAGGTCCACGCTGACCCGGGGTGGTAGCACCTGTTAGGGTCCCAGCTATGGGCAAATAGTTAACCCCGAAACTGGGGTAAAAAAGCATTAGGAAAGTGTAAAAAATAGGTTTTGATACCAGAACTACTTTGTAAAAAAAATATTACCAGAAAAAAAAATTTAGAAGGAAACAAAAATATTACTAGTAATACGTTTTTGAAAATAATATTACCAGCTATACAATTTTGAGGAAAAAAATATTACCAGAAATAGATTTTTGACAAAACAAAAATATTACCAGGAAAAAGAATTGTCGGCATTAAATGACCCATTGAGGTTGATATGCAGTAAACCAAACCAAACCAAACCAAATACAGCCATTTTTTTTGTCATTTAAACTGTTCTATAGAGAGTGGGATTAATGAAAATCCTAAGAAGCCAAGTCAGCAGACAGGTTAAAATCACCCCGACGAAATCTGCCAAGCCACTTTCTGACCGCCCGAAGAGTCAGAATATAATCCAAATAAACCTTTTGAATGCATTTGTTGCAGTTCCTACACTTGCTTCTTTCCAAAATTCAGAGTGCATAATATGGCGAAAGTGCAACGTTTTATTCCCCCATCTTTAAGGCATTCATTTATACACAAAACGTCGACGTTCTACAAAGTCTGACTTGCCAGGTTTCAATCTCGAACACACCCGAAATCAGCCCCAAAATAAACGCCAGTGTCAAGTTGCCGTCATTTTATATTCACGAAGGAAATCCGGCAAAAACTTTTGCAATGATCTTATAAAAACAAAAAATAATTGAACATTAAAATATCAAGAATAACCACATATTTCTATCAGGGCTTTATCTATGTAAAATATGTATGCGTTTTTTTTTCTTTTTCTTTTTAATGGTCAGTGGAAAATGTCATGATGTCATTTCTAACTTTGGGTCTCTGGGCGGGACCCGGAAAGAAATGTGTACACACCAGAAATCAAAGGAAATAATAATAATAATAATAATAATAATAATAATAATAAAAGCTTCTCACTTGCTACCGCATGCATCATCCCAAAGCTGATGTTGATCGTCTGTATGTGCCCAGATCCGAAGGAGGCAGAGGATTAGTTCAACTAGAACAGTCCTACAAAACTACAACAATTGGCCTCCAAAGATACTTGGAAACTACAGAAGACTGGATGATGGTATGCATCAAGGAACATGAAAGTAGTAAGCGTCTTTACTCCGTAATAAAAGAAGCCAATAAATTCAAAATGGAGTTTCTAATGGGCGTAGAGATGCAACTACAGCACAATACACCGGCTGAAACTGCAAAATAATTAAAAAAGACAGCAAAGACGAATGCAACCGACCAGATACAGAAGCGATGGCAAGATAAACCGCTTCATGGCCAATACCCTGCCCGTACCAAACAAGCTGACGTAGACAAAACCCGTACCCATCAGTGGCTATGTAGTGCAGGGTTGAAAGCTGAAACTGAAGGTTTTAACCTTGCTGCACAGGACCAATGCTTGCAGATTCTGTTATAAATATCCAGAACCAATTGATCATCTTGTATCAGGTTGCACGATATTGGCACCCACTGAATATAAAACCCGGCATGACAGAGTGGGCCAATATCTGCGCTAGAAAATTTGCAACTTCTACGTGAAGGAAACTGAAAGAAACTGGTATGAACACCACCCAGACACGGTTACGGAGATAGGACGTGTTACAATTCTATGGGACTACACAATACACACTGACAGAACAATCAAAGCCAACCGCCCAGACATTGTTATTAAATACCACAAACAGAAAAATGCCTCCTTATTGATATGGCAGTCCCTGCAGACTGCAATGTATCTTTGAAGATATTCAAAAAGCTGTCAAAATACAAGGACCTTTAAATAGAAATCTCAAAAATGTGGCATATGGGAACATCAATAATCCCTGTTATAGTTGGAGCCCTAGGACTGGTTGGAAAAGATTGCAGTAGACTAATTGAAGGGATTCCTTGAAGTCCATGCCTCAAGGAGATACAAAAAATTGTTCTGACAAGTACAGCCCACACCTTACGAAGGCTTTATCTATGTAATTGTATTTCTTTTTTCGTCAGGGGAAAGTGTCATGATGCCATTTCTAACCTTAGGTCCCTGGGCGGGACCCGGAAAGAAATGTGTAAACACCAGAAATCAAAGGGAATAAAAACAATAATAATAATTATTATTATTATTATTATTATTATTATTATTATTATTATTAAGAAGAGGGAGAAAACGCCGAAGTAGATAGTGGTGGTCATAAGTACCTCGGAATTTTACAGCTATACAGGATTCTCAATGATAGGCTGAAATCACGGACCCGAGAAGATCATATTCGGCTTATAACAAAGCTTTATAGATCGAAGTTGAATGATAGAAATTTGGCTGCAGGCAGCAATACTTAGGCAGTTGCAGTTGTAGGAATGTTGTTGAATAGCACCAGAACACCTAGTAAACTTGGACCTACAGAAAAGTAAGATAAGGAACATAAGATCAAAAGAGAAATATGATAAAAATGGAAAAGAATTGATATGAGTAGAAAGTGTGTTAACATCAGAATTTAGGTAGTCGAAGGAGTATTTACATACTAACCAAGAGTGAATGCTAAAAGATGCTCTGGATGAAAATTTCATTGTGGAGACAAAAAGATTGGTGGATTACAAGAACGTAATCTATGACGAGAAAGCTGAAGTATTTTAATCATTTACCACAAGCAAGGCAACAAAGCCACTAAGACGCATGAGGTTACTGAGTGTGAAAGAATATAAAGAAAAGAAAACATTATTAAGGGGACGAGAATAATGAAGGAACAAAAATCTATGACTAAACAAAGAAAGACATTAACAAAAAACACTAATAATAATCATAGTATATATAATATAATTATATATATATATATATATATATATATATATATATATATATATATATATATATATATATATATATATATATATATATATAACTTTTAGATAATTAATTAATTGGTTCTTAACCGAACGGAAGTGGCAGGAGTTAACATAATAATTGACCGGTCAGCAAAATTCGTATCTTACAAAGAAGCAAGAATATATATAATCATGCTTATTGCTTTCACAGATTAGTGGTTTTAATGAAGATAACGCAAAACAATATTAAATGTCAAAGAAAAATGAATCATTATTTCTATGTAAAAATAACAAATGATATAAGATTTCCCTACTAGACAATAGTCTGGTGGATTCGTTAAATTCAATACATAGTAATTATGAGTTCAATTCCGAGAGCGGGCAATATGTATCTGTACTCAGTGGGAAGGTTAAAGCAATAACTGAACTATAATGAATAAGAACTAAGCAAAATATCACTAGAAATGGTCAGCAGATTAAAAACATGATACCTCCGTAAATTAAATAAAGGGGTAAGTTCGAAATTCCCTTAAGGTCACCCGGATTCGATAACAACCCGATGAAGGCTCAACCGCCAAAACAAAGTGATTATTCTGATGCACTTTCATCTTTGGTATCTCAACGAATTTAAACGCTGTACTAGATTGTCAGTTAGGTCCCATTATTTCACCGCTGAAATTGTTAGATATAACCGTAAATTCAAAACCTACTAGTTTCATCTCTCACACTTCTATGGAAATCTTCTCGTCAAAATATCACAGACATTACAAAAAAAGAAACGTAATATCAATCGTTGTCTTCCGTCGCACTGAATCCTGGGCTTGTATCGTCCCCCACCTCTCTCTCTCTCTCATGCTATCCCTCCTCAATAATGTTTACTCAGTTCCTTTCTTTCTTAGTAAAGGTTTCTATCGTTATCAACCTCGTAATCTCCATTTCCTCTTTCATTTATATCATACTTTATTCTTTATAACCATTTTAATAGTAATCCTCTATCTTGAGGGGCTCTTTTACTTGGTGAATTTTAGTATGAGAAATATACGACAATAATCGATATTAAATAATGATTTAAACTATTTCAGTTGACTGCGGTCATGTCAGATTGTCGAGCTTCCGACTTGAAATAAAAAGCAATCTAACGTTGTCGCTAACGTGTCGCCTCTACTGAGCAATTCAAGTAATCGTTTGTGTTAATACGTTGGGGGTGGGGCGATAATGGACACGATGCATCCTACGCAAAAGAAAGATATTTTTCGCAGATCTGAAGACTTTCCACGGATCCGATTCAGAGCACTGGGATAGAACAGGAATTCCCATCAGTTACCAGACATTTTATTGCAAATACGTCGAGTAAAAAAAAAAATGTCTACAATCTACATTAAATCACAACTTCGAGCTTCGTCCTCTAGGTCAAAGCGTTACACAAACTCACAAACTCGCTCGCACATAGATACACACAGAAAAATATTTCTAGGGTGGCTAGCAAATCCCGGTTGCGTTATACACATTCAAACACTCGCACACATGTACACACACAAAAAAATTCTTAAGTTTGCTAGCTAATCCCAGTTGCAGCAACCTGCTCAGACACATTCTTGTTTCAACACCCACAATAACAACTTTTGGTTTACACTGCAACTATGCTGAGCGGAACTTAGTTTCTGGGAATGAGCGCATAATCTGCCTCGGTCACGGCGGCTTGTGACTTCGTGTTAGCCCAATTTCCCTTCAACGCTTGGATCAACTCGCGAAATGGTCGTCAACCACTTCAAACAGTGCCACATGATTGAATGACGAAGTCACCACCTCGAATTCGGGATGCTAAAAAATTTAAAATTCTTCCCACCACATTACATCGACTGCGTGAATTTAAACGTGCGACTAGATTGGCAATTAGGTCTCACCGTTTTACTGTTGAACTAGGTAAATGCAACAGTAACTTGCTTCCTTCCCACCTACGATCTTCAAAGTTTTAAATGCAACGCCAATCATCATTTTCTGTCTTGATGAAGCCTGTTTTTTTATTGTCCGTTTTCATTGTTTTTCACACAGGATTGAAAACTTATAACAACAGGGAACCCTCTTTTGCCGTCCTTCTGAATAGGATTAATTTTAAGTAACACAAAGCCACGTGTTTAATGTACACAATGAATGTCTATATTTCTGAGGTGAGGTATTATGGACACTATTTACATTATTCGGAGTATCATCTTCATCTTTGTCGCCGTATTTATTACAACGTTTCGGCTGTTGTACGTTCCGGCCTTCTTCTGGTGGTTAGAATGTCGAACTGAACCCTTTATTTTGCTCACTGGGGTAGACTGTTCTAGTTCCACGTGCCATGTTTAATGGATGTCAGTAATCAGTTATCTCCTGTTAATTCCGCCTTAACTTGGATAAAGGCGTTAGTTTGATCCAGTGACAGGACCCTAACAGTGTAAGTTCATTACCTGCTTAAGGTGGGGGAGAACTTTGGGAGGGAAATTAACAGGAGATAACTAATAACTGACATCCATTAGACATGGCACGTGGAACTAGAAGAGTCTACTCCACTGAGCTAAATACAACGGCCAAAACGTTGTGATAAATATGCCGACAAAGATGAGGACAATACTTCGAATAATGTAAATAGTGTACATAGTGAAGTTTGAACACATTACATCGGCGTGATGATATTTTAGACTAATTCGTTACCCTTTGGTAGAGTCCCTTTCTTGAGGGATATAAATAAATCATCTATCCAGCATAGTAGTTATTTAATAAACTTGTTTCAAGGCCAGAAATATGGGGTTGAGCGCTAGTGAGACTCGAGGTCACTAGTCAGTAGTAATGGTTAAGGAAATTAGCTCGTGAGCTATTTATTGACTTCGTGACGTCTCACAAGCAAGCGTAATTTGCCAAATATGCATTAAAATCAGATTTAAATGGTAATTTCTTTTGAAACAAAATCTAGATGCTTACTTAGTAAATAATAATTGGCACATAACGCACCACTATTAAACAGAGTTGATTAAATATTTGGTGTGGACATGAAAACTCGCTTCTTTGATCTTTGAATCAACAATATGCGACTTGAATAAAGAAGATTCATAGTGCTATAAAACCTTCTTCTTCATCATCATCATTATCTTCTTCTTCTTCTTCTTCTTCTTCTTAATGCTCTTATTCTTTTTCTTTTTCTTTTTCTTCTTAATGGTCTTCTCATTCTTCTTATTATTATTATTATCCTTATCAATATTATTATTATTATTAATGGTCTTATAATTATTATTATTATTAATAATGAACTTCTTAATGGTCTTCTTCTTAACGGTCTTCTTCTTTTTCTTCTTCTTAATGGTCTTCATATTCTTCTTCCTATTATTATTATTATTATTATTAATGATCTTGTTCTTCTTAATGGTCTTCTTAAAGTTCTTATTCTTCTTCTTTTTCTTCTTCATAACTGTCTTATTCGCCTTCTTCTTAATGCACTTCTTCTTCTTCTTCATCATCTTAAAGATCTTCCTAATGGTCTTCTTTTTCTCATCGATGGTATTCTTTTTTTCTTCTTCTTAACGGTTTTATTCTTTTTCTTCTTCTTAGTAGTTTTCTTCTTTTTAATGATCTTATCTTCTTCTTTTTCCTAATGTTCTTCTACTTATTCTTCTTCTTAATGGACAGAATCGTCCATCTTCTTCTCAATGGTTTCTTTTTCTTATTATTCTTAACAGTCTTATTCTTCTTCGTCTTAGTGTTCTTCTTTTACTTAGTAGCATTTTCTTCTTCTCCTTTTTCTCCTTCTTCTTCTTCATTTCTTCTGCTTCTTCTTCTTCTTCTTCTTCTTTTTAATGGTCTTTTTCTTCTCCTTCTTCTTCTTCTTCTTCTTCTTCTTCTTCTTTTTAATGGTCTTTTTCTTCTTTTTCTTCTTATTCTTCTTCTTCATGTCCTTCTTAATGGTCTATTTCTTCTTCTTCCTCTTTTTCTTCTTCTTAAGAGTCTTATTATACTTTCCCTCACAGCAAGGAAGTTTCAGTTGGTTAATTCGTTTTTACGGCTTATCAACCCTTTGCCGGTTGTTAAATCCACAAAATATTTTTAGATTGTAAGAATTTTTTGTGGGGTGTGTAGCTAACAATGATTTAATGATATAAATTTTACGAATGGTGAAAGGTAAAAAAGCTTATGCAAATAGAAAGTAGAATATCGTCTGTTTTTCTAACTTGCCCAATATCTCGACTTATTTTACTGAGAATATTGATATCTATATCCTAAAAAGAGAAAATAATTTGGCCCCAAAACACAACAAATGTTCCTATTACATGCGTAAGAATTAAGCTGTCAACTGTGACTGAGCATGAATAAGTACTTATCAATATGTGAAAATAAATGAATATATATATATATATGTGTGTGTGTGTGTGTGTGGTTTCTGGGTTCATAACCTCCCGTGTGAATTTATTTATGAAGATGATATCTATAAGTTTTCGTCAAATAATCGACAATTACGAGGGATTATCCCGTTTGATCCGGATGCTGTTTTAAAAATCAAATTCATGCAATCGAAGTTAGGGTCTTTTAGAAGATAAAAAAAATAGATCTAATATTTAATTTCCATTAAACATGCATTTATAGGGAACTGAAAAGAGGGAGAGAAAATGGACCACGCTATAAACATATTAATTTTGATTATGGTTTTCAAAATCAAGGTCGAAAATTACTGGCTTTTAGCTTCGTTTTATCATTTGCTCCTCGCGACGAAAGAAAATTCCTTTCGAAATTGATTTGCTGGTCTTCTGAAACTGGCACTTCATTTCATCTATCTATCTATCTATCTATCTATCTATCTATCTATCTATCTATCTATCTCAGACTGTTCTTATCTATCTATCTATCTATCTCAGACTGTTCTTATCTATCTATCTATCTATCTATCTATCTATCTGTTTGTACGTCTGTCTCAGACTGTTCTTATCTATCTATCTATCTATCTATCTATCTATCTATCTATCTATCTATCCTTACTCTTTTCATATCTCTCTATCTTGCTAGCTAGCAAGCTAACTAGCTGTCTGTCTGTCTGTCTGTCTTGGCCTGTTAATCGTATCTGTTTGTCTTTTTATTGTTTGTTTGTATGTCGCGGTTAGTTCATATCTATCTATCTATCTATCTATCTATCTATCTATCTATCTATCTATCTATCTATCTGTTTGTACGTCTGTCTCAGACTGTTCTTATCTATCAGACTATTCATATCTATCTATCTATCTATCTATCTATCTATCTATCTATCTATCTGTCTCATGTCTGTCCATTTTAGACTGTTCTTATCTATCTATATATTTATATATCTATCCGAGATGAGATATTATAATTACTTGCATTATTTACATTATTCGAACTATTATCCTCACCTTCATTGCCATATTCACAACATTTCTACCGTACGCTCAGGCCTTCTTCCGTTGACTGGAATTTCGAAACGGACCCTTTATTTCGTCCACCGATTCATATCCTGAAATACACATGGCCCAGTGGATAAAGATGTTGGTTAGATCTAGTGACTAGACCCAAAGAGTTTTGAGTTCAATACGAGGCCACAGCAGTGGTGAACAAAAAAGCTTGGAGAGGGGAGTCAAAAGGAAATAACTGATACATCCGGAAGATGCGTGGCACGTGGAACTAGAACAATCTACCCAGGTGGGCGGAACAAATGGTTCGGTTCGAAATTTATCTGAAGAAGGTCGGAGCGTAGAACAGCCGAAATGCTGTAAATATGGCAAGGAATTTGAGGATAACACCCCGAATAATATAAATAATCTATCTATCTATCTATCTATCTATCTATCTATCTATCCCGTCCTGGATATGACGATAAACTACATCCGCGTCCAGGGTAAGACGATAAACTACATCCAATAGCAAGGCCTCTGATCAAATGCTTTGAGGAGAGTGGAACCTCCTCTTAATTTCTGGTGTTCCCAGGTCCACCCTGACCTGGGGTGGTAGCACCTGTTAGGGTCCCAGCTATGGGCAAATAGTTAACACTAGAAATACTTTGTATTATTACCAGCAATAATTTTTGAAGGAAAAATTATTACCAGCAATAATTTCAAAAAAATACCAGCAATACAAACAGCTATACATTCTTTGAAAAAAATATTACCAGCTATAGATTTCTTCAAGGAAAAATATTCGCAGAAATAGATTTTTGAAGAATAACATATTACCAGCAATAAAAATTTTGTCGGCATTTAAAATTTTAAATTTTGTCGGCATATCAACCCATGGAGGTTGATATGCCGTAAAACAAATCAAACTATCTATCTATCTATACTAGTGGGATTTAATTTATTTTTTTATGTAGGTATTAACTGAATTTTGTTAAAAGTGAAAGATTTAAATTGACATATTTTGTACAACTAATTTTTGCTGAAATTTGTTATTTTCCCCCATTAAACTCACAGAAGATATTTCGATGACAGTTATAAATAAAAAGTTAGTACATTTCATTCATATTGCTATACTTTGTAAAATATATTTTTAGCCAGAAATGGTTTGCTTTTTATAAAACGTCATATATATTTCCATTTGGACACTTTTGTATTTACCTTTACACAGTCAGTTTTGATGGAGAGGGGGGTTCTTTATACAACAAATTTGCAAATTTGTAACAGGAATGCGCAAGATGTATAAAAATAATTTTCTTTCAAGAAGGCCGGAGCGTACAACGGCCAAAACGCTGTGAATATGGCAATGAAGATGAGGATAACAGTTCGAATAATGTAAATAATGCATGTATGTATGTATCTATCTATCTATCTATCTCATACTGCTTTTCTCTATCTATCTGCAGTAGACTGTTCTTATATCTGGCTGTCTATTTATCTATCTATAGAGGCTTTTAATGTCTAATATGCAGTTATCAACTGAATTTTGATTGTACATCTTCGTTTTCAGTATGGAAGATTAATTAAGGGACAAGAACTTTTTATTTATTTAAGAGGAAAATAAATGAGATATCCAGTAGAGGCATGACATGTGGAACTAGAACAATCTACCCTACTGGGCGAAATGGAGGGTTTGGTTTGAAATTCCAATCGCCTGAAGAAGGCCGGAACATGCCACACCCGAATCATTGTGAATATATCAATGAAGATGAGGATCAGTCAGTTATGTGACATGCGTGATACACGCTTAGTCGATCATGTATCTTTCGATACATAACTGACGAGGCGAATTTTTTTTACCGCACCAGGTTGCTATTTCTTTCTGCTATCCAGGGCTATAGAACCAGGTCTGTCCTTCTATTTACCTATATCTTTAGAAGAAGAGGATTCATGCCTTTCCCAAGGGTATTAGCACGTAATTGAATGTAATGGATTCGACTGGAATTCGAACTCGGCTCTCCGATTCCTCAATCCGAACCACTCCACCGTGCCTAGATGAGGATAACAGTCCGAATAATGCAAATAATGCATCTATCTATCTATCTATCTATCTATCTATCTATCTATCTATCTATCTATCTATCTATCTCATACTGTTCCTATCTATCTGTAGTAGGTTGTTCTTATCTGTCTGTCTATCTCTCTATCTATCTATAGAGAGATTTAAGGCCTAATATGTAGTTATAAACTGTATTTTGAGTGTACATCTACATGTTTTCTATATGAATGATTAATGTTCACCATTAAGGGACAAGAAAAAACCCTTTATTAATTTAAAATGTTTCGATATTTTATTAAGCTTCATCAAAAATTTTTGGAAGGCAAATAACGCGGAGTTATGTTTCAGATTTTTTTAATTCTCTGTTCCTTTACATTCATTGGTTGTTTAAACGTCACGTGTTTATTTTATCGCGTTTGCGTGCTCGTAGATATTTACCCACCTCTCTCCGAATGTTAAGATTTTACACAAGGTTGATTTACTCTGGATTGCTCATACGCGTACATATGCACCTTAGTATCTATGGCGCACACATATCTATTTTTTGTGTGAACGTGTTTGCTCTATGGTGTCTACGCATGCTTAATTCTTGAAATGTTTGCGTAATTTAAGTGTGGATTCAAGATGGTTACTGTGTTTTAATTTTATGATAAACTAGCCGAATTACCCGCACCTTGCTGCATGCTGCACATTTTTGTAAGAAAATGATGATTGTTTTTAAATCATTGTCATAATTTGTTGAGATAAATGAAGTATTTCAATATTACTCAAGGATCTTGCCGATATGACCTCCATCTGCTGCCTTTCTCCTTCTATATTTTTGATAGGAGTCTATCCCTTATTCAAACTTAAATTTAATTTAAATGAAATGAAAAAAAAAATCAGTGCGAGGTTTTTGCCCCTCGGGGACCCTTTTGATCAAAATGAAATATACTTATCCAAGTACGTTTGCTAATGTAGTTTCGGAATATCTATTGTTATGGTGGTCTACATCTAAAATCCGAGGAGGAGTTCGATAACAAACAAACAGATAGTGGCTACAACTTTACAGCTAGATAGATAGATAGATAGATAGTAAAGCAGGAAGGACAGATAGATAGATAGATAGATAGATAGATAGATAGATAGATAGATAGATAGATAGATAGATAGTAAAGCAGGAAGGATAGATAGATAGATAGATAGATAGATAGATAGATAGATAGATAGATAGATAGATATGTTAGGAGTGAAGTAAGTTATATCATCTTCAAATATTTGGACCTTACAATCTTTAAGTATAGCGTTTTTATTATTATCGAATATCAGAGAGAATATGAAGAAGTGCGAATAAAGTGAAAAACATTAAATTTATAAATGTTTTGTGACATTTTTCTTATTTAATCACGTACACACACACGCGCGCGCACACACACACACACACACAGACATATATATATATAATTATTTATTATAATTTTTTTTCATATAGACAAAAACAATTCACTCACTACAAAGATGCAACTTCGTTTCGGTGCATTTAGTTGCATCTCGACTGGTGAGAACCAAAATGGTTATGAACCTTTCTGTTTGTAAACATGCCGCACGTGGAACGTCACTTCCTTTTTTCCCTTTTTGTTTGAAAGAATAAATTAAAAGGAAACGTATAAAACTTTCTTATCTTTTCTAAAAAAAAAAACAAAAAAAAAACAAAAAAAAACAAGTAAATAACCGGTTATAAAATAATAACAAACAGCATTAAAAATTTTTTTAAAAATCAAAATATCAATTTTACCTACCATAGTTTTTATATAAATGAATCTTAAGTTTAAAAAAGAAAGTAGACGTATAAAAGATATGTGAACGCGCGTGCATATATATATATATATATATATATATATATATATATATATATATATATATATATTGAACAATAAGAAAATAAAAATTAAAATCTTTAGACACACTGGGTTGTAGATTAATATTCTTTCGTTTTTTATTATTATTCCATTTAGATTCCTCGACTAGTTTCGACCGAAATGGCCATCATATATATATATATATATATATATATATATATATATATATATATATATATATGTGTGTGTGTGTGTGTGTGTGTGTGTGTGTGTGTGTGTGTGTGTGTGTGTGTGTGCGAGAAAACGTTATTCCACGAACAAAATAGACGAAAGAATTACGCTGCACAATCCAACATTGAAAACAGCGACCAACTGCGTATGTATGCGCGCAACGACACATGAATGTGTATATATACCCAGTGCAACACAGTTCTATATGTTCATGGTTGTGTGAGTTTATGTATGTCTGCTTATATATGAGTGGCGTTCCGACGACATTTCCCCCCCACCGATACCATAAAAACACCGATATACGCAACCATAAATAAATCGAAAATTTAAAAATTAACCAGTTTGTCTGACGATCGCAAATAGCGTGAAACCCAGGGTCACAAAATCACATCAATCTAGCTAAACACATATACATATTTCATTTCATTGGAACTAGATTTGTTTACGAGTTTCACCTATCTAGGCTTCATCAGATCAACAAAAAAAACGAAAGAAACAATTGTGTGTGTGTCTGCATTTGTGTACATGCTTAAATAATAATTCGTTAGTACTTTTCTCCGTTAAACTGGTGTTTATCAGGATGAAAGAAAAAGTATTAACAATTTATTATTTAAACATTCACACATATACACACACATACACACACACATACATTTCTTTCTTTCGTTTTTTAATCAGATGAAGCGTACAAATGCAAAACGCGTAATCAAATCTAGTTTCAATAGAACGGTTTTCTATCTGTCAAATGTTTCAAAACTTTGTCGGGGTGCTTTATCCTATTTCATATATATATATATATATATATATATATATATATATGGAGGTGAAAGTTATCTGCATGATAAAAATGGCTCGATTTCATTGTGTTCTTGCCCTTATCTTTCTTTCCTAGTTCAGTTGCAATTCTCATTGATTCCCATTTTTGCGACGTCATTTTCTTCGTACATATATTTGAATATGTAATTAAGGATTTTTTTACCAAAGAGAATACTTCTATGTTAATATGAGCTTGATATCTTTTCAGGAAGTACTTCTTCAAAGACACTACATACCGTTTATCTATGTGATAATTTCCTACTTGTAAAGATTCTCAGTTATTACGTCTTTTATAGGCAAAATAACCTCCAATGGCTTCAATAGATTCTTCTCTAAATGCCTTTGACCATTCACCTTGTGAGGAAAAGTAGCATTTTATGTTCCACAAGTATCATGTATCATCAGTGTTAGAAGATCTTGTCTCGCTAGTATTTCAGCAAAAACAGTACTGTCTATTTATTTTGTCCTTATTTCATTTTGCTCATTCAATATTTTTAGAATATGGCAGTGAGGAAGGCTCCCATATTTCAAATTCGACGGCATACACAAAATCTTCACACATATCCTGTATATGTCTATATTTAATCTCAACCATTAGCTCATTAGTATGAACCACATAAACACCCACGACTAAAGCCTGTTTTCAGGTGTTTCTGATTAAGTTTTAACCAAGAATAAGTCCCTATTTACATTATTCGGACTATTGTGCTCATCTTTGTCGCCATATTTAGCACAATGTTTCAGCCGTTGTACGCTCCGGCCTTCTTCAGGTGGTTGGAATGTTTAATGCATGTCAGTTATCAGTTATCTCCTGTTAATTACCCTCTCCAAGTTCTCCACTGCCTTAACCGGGTATTGAACTTACACTCTTTGGGTCCTGTCACTGGATCTAACCAACGCATTTATCCTTTGTGCCATGTGTCATTGGCACGTGGAACTAGAACAGTCTACCCCAATGAGCGAAATAAAGTGTTCAGTTCGACATTCCAACCACCTGAAGGCCGGAGCGTACCACGGCCGATACGTTGTAACAAATATGGCGACAAAGATGAGGACAATAATCCTAATAATGTAAATAGTGTACATAATACCTCGTCCCAGAAATATAGAAGAAGAAGTCAATTTTACCGGGTGTGCAATCCGACTGATGCATATTTCTGGTGCTTCCTGAAAACGAAAATGGTAGAATCACCGGAATTCTGGAATCGCCATTATTATCATTTCTTTCTAAATGATCCATGAGTCCAAAATATGAAGTCACTAATCTGAGGTTTTACATAGGCATCAACTATATGTTGCTGAAATGACTTCCCTGAACTATATATGGTAGTGTTATGGTCCGGTTCCTTGTACCACGGTAATAGTCCAAGGTAGAACCAATAAAGAAGAACTCGAACACGTATATGGTATAACACAGGTTCCTCTCCCGCCCGAAGACAGAGAGTTCAACCGATCAGCCGGTCAGCCGGTCGCACGACTTCAGACTGAACAGTATTTAGTCACCCCCCCCACCCAAGAGGGCATCATGTGGCACAAGGCCGGTTTAACGTGGGATCTCCGAGCCCGTGGGATCGGCCAAAAATATGCCCTTTGAACCCGTATAAACGGGTTCAGGGTCGGTTTACCTCCCCGAAAGAGACTCCGCCCTTCGGCGTAGACTTGTTCGGGTTCCTCCCCGCCCTTCGGCGTAGCCTTGTTTGGGTTCCTCCCCGCCCAAAGGCAGAGAGTTCAACCGATCAGCCGGTCAGCCGGTCGCACGACTTCAGGCTGAACTCCCTGCTTCCTCTTGAGGTGCAGTGTTTATGACGTATGGAATAGTCAATTATGTTATTATGGGTAAGGTCCCATAACAGGTACTAAAATTGTTTATTTCCAAACGATGAATATAATATTCTGTTACATGGTTTAGCAGATATAATGAACCAGAGCCATCATTAGTTTTAGAAGCTCTTGTCGCCATAGAATTTCAGCAAAAAGAATTGCGTCAATTTGTTTTGGCTTGATTTAATCTTGGTCAGTCAACATTTGTAGCTTATGGCAGTGAGGAAGGTCTCTCTTAAAAATCAGTGACATGTGAGCTACAGACATACTCAGTATATATCTATCATTATTCCCAACCATAAGCTCATTAAAATGAGTCTTATAAATGATCCGAGGAATCCTTTTCAGCTGTTTTTGATGGGCCAATGTTGTCAGATATTTCAAGACACTTTGGATTATATATCTAAGTTAAGAATAAGTCAGACTTACCGTATTTGCAAGCAATTCCCAGTACATATTGGTATGATTGTTGCTTATTTTTGGTTTTTACAGAAGATGAAAATGGTAGAATCATCGGAACGCCGGGATCGCCATTATTATCATTTCTTGCTAAATGATCCATGAGTCCAGAATATGAAGCCACTAATCTGAGGTTTTACACAGGCATCAACTATATGTTGCTGAAATGACTTCCCTGAACTATATATGGTATTAAAATTGCTTCTTATTTCCAAACGATGGCTATAATACTGTTACATGGTAACTTTAATGCGTACACTTGTCTGGCGTTCTTGAACAGGTTCCAGGTTTATATGCCAACTCCGTTCTCCATTTGGAAGTAATATTGGATAAACCATGGGATCCAGATTGCAGATGACAAGATATTTGCGGTTTTTGCTATCCTTGTGGATAAACAACAACATATCAATGAATTGGAAGTGTGCCATCCTTCCCAACAAATATTACAGCAACCTTGTTGTTGGTGGGGATTTTGTATCTTCTTGTATCTGGACTTGAAATATAATGCATCGAAATTCTGCTTTGGTTGTACATTCTCTATGGTTTCTCGTTTCTCTTCTTGTAATTGTCATATTTTGATACGTTGCGGGACAAGGAGTAGGAATAATTTCAAATACTGTCTGCAGTAAAAAAAAAAAAAAAAGATTTTAATTTCAAAAGATCACTTGTATTCCCAGGAGGAAATTATCTTCAACCGATCGTTAGATTAGGAAATATGATTTAAACCCTCACTGCAAACAGCCGTTATCTATAACCACCTCCAGTTCCTCTCTGTGTCATATTCCATATATGTCTACCCTCCCCCCCTCTCTCTCTCTCTTTCTCTCTCTCTCTCTTTATCTATCTATTTCACTTTTTATGCCTCTCTCTCGTTATCTATTTCACATTTTCTCTCTCTCTCTCTCTCTCTCTTTATCTATCTATTTCACTTTTTATGCCTCTCTCTCGTTATCTATTTCACATTTTGTCTCTCTCTCTCTCTTTATCTATCTATTTCACTTTTTATGCCTCTCTCTCTTTATCTATTTCACTTTTTATTTCTCTCTCTCTCTCTCTCTCTCTCTCTCTGTTTCCCTCTCACACAACCCTCACAGATAATAAGTGTCCAATTCTTAAGTTGACCACTTATATCCTCTGGATATATTAAGCATAGAGATATATGAGTAAAATTTGAGTTTTTTTTTTTTTTAAGATAATCTAAATTTTATTTAAAATATATAGGTAAGAATTATTATTTTAAAAAAAACGGTTAATTTAAAATAAAATACGCAACGGTAAATTAAAGTCGATTCCAACCGCGTGATGAAAACCGAATTTTACGGAATAGGCAAATTATATTGTAATAAAATAAATGCGTATGACATGAAAAAAGAAAGATTTGAATTTCCAAAAGACATTTGGAATTCAAAGGCGAAATTGTTCTCAACATATAGTTAGGTCACAAAATATGATTTAAGCCTTCAGTACAAACAACTGCTTTTATCTAAGATAAGTTTTCCCAACCCTGGCGTTATCGCCCATCGGTGGACGATTTCAACTGTTGGGTGGGCAATGAGTAATTGAACAGAAAATGGTGAAATATTGGAAATTTTGACGGGCAATATAGGGTTTTGAATATTAAACATGTATTTCAACATATGCTATCCGATATATATATATATATATATATATATATATATAGAACCCAAAATAGGAGACTAACTGGGAATAACTTGGTCACATTAATATATAAGATAAAATATCCCCTCAAACAACGAATATTTTGGTATTTTCTATAGATTTGAGAAGGGTCATTAACATTCAAATAGTTCTTCAGATGAATTAAATTTTTTTCGGATATAAATAGGAGAAGGGAAGACCAAAAACAACAAAAACTATTCGCTTACCATAAAACTAGCATTGACCATAAAACTAAATTATATATTGTTTTCAATGGTCAAGTTTGCATTTCTGTTTTTTTAATACGGTAGTAGTAGCAGCAGCAGCCGCATAAGTCAGTGCTATTTGTTATTTCCTTTGGTATTTTTACTACATCATAAAGTCAATCTATGAACCAGTAACAAACATTTACCAAATAATTTTGGTATGCTTTTGAATATTTACTATACAGATGGGCGGTGGAAAATGCCCTATGTGAAAAGGGGGCGAGGCGCAAATATGGTTGGAAATCCCTGATCTAAGATAAACCCCTTTAATCCCACTTTTTATCTTACTCTGTTTGTCTCTCTGCGTCTCTCTCTCTCTTTCTCTGATTTCCTCTCTGTATGTATATAACTTTCTGCTTCCTTCTTAGTATCTACTAGCAGTAGAGCCCGGCGTTGCCCGGGGATGTAACAGTAAGAGATAGATCAAGTATCGACCATCATAAAGACAGAAAAATAAAATTGACAAAGATTATTGTTTAAGGTTGACGGACACGCATGTTGAAATATTTTTTTTTTTTTACGAGTCTACCGATTGAATAGAATTTTATTATAAACAATTGTCTTGTAAATGGAATTTTTAAAGTATTCTGAATGTAAAAATAGAGAAAAAAAGTGTGCAAGACAATAAGAAACACTACCTGCCAAAAAAAAGTGAAGTTTTGTTGAAATCGGTTGAAAAATATAGGAAATTCGATCCCATATATAAACGAACACACACACACACACACAAACAACCTGGGTTTTATAATAAGTATAACTCGATATGATTTGTCCCCCTTTCATTCTGGCGACAGAATCGTGTTTTATCGTGTTTTCAAATTGATTTTTTGCAAAAACAATTGTGTTTTTCCAATTTTTCGAGCTGTCAGAACCACCGCGAGGTAATTTTAAGCAGTCCTGTGAAATTTTGTTGAAATCGGTTGAAAAATGTAGGAAATCTGATCCAATATATAAACGTACAGACACACACACACACACACACACAATCTGCGTTTTATAATAAGTAAGATGATAAGAAGCGTCACAAACAGACACCAGGCCATGAAGGTTCCGTTGAAGCAGAAAACAGACTGTCGCCGCTCGGTGTTGACATCAGTGTCTACGTTCGTATTTACATACGATCTATCTTGAGTACTTTAACCCATAAGTATAGCATACATTAAAACGATAGTTTTGTCATCTGAGTGAACTAGGTTAACTGACCTGAAAGTATTTCTTATTGGGTCCAACTTGCAAGGTGATGTGCTACTTTTGTCTAAACCTGTCGCCATATTTGCCTGTACTGCTCGTAGTTCTTTAGTTCTTTGACAATATGTTCGGAATCAGTTTTCATTCTTTTTCGGAAATTATCTATTTTTCATTACCTGGGATCGTTCTTTTACAAAAAACAGAATCGCAAATTGAAATGTTGCGCTCTAAATGAGTTTTTCGACAACTCGTGAGGCGCCAACATATCGTAGACATTCACAAATAAGTGTTTTCCAAACGCCTTTCAATGATCCTATGTGAAATGTGCGGTACTTAAACCAAGTGCCGTATCGTGTGCCTTTGATTGTTTTTAATCAACATTGCAATTTGGTTGTCCTCAAAGTCGAAAAGTTCCCAGCAAAGGTTTTCATTCGGAACACAACGGACTACTTACGAATTCAAGACATGGCACCATTCCCATAAATGGCATAATTCATTTTTGCTGTTTACAGAACATTTTTTTTCTATTTGGAAATAAAAGAGAATCATCTGACAAAAATGCATCAGATTTTCTTCCATTTTTACTTTCAATGAAAAAAATTAAAAATTCATAATCGAAACACGGCACATTAGCAAAACAAATGTTGAAATTTCATCTTTAAACTATATACGTCATAAATTTCAGTTACATGTGAAAGAAAATCCTGTAGACAAAAAAAGGCCACCTATTGAAAAACGCTACAGTTCTTTGTTCCTAACCCAATACACACACACACACACACACATGTGCCACATCTAAGCTACTCTTGGAAAATCACTATATATATACATATACATATTAGTGTGTGTGTGTGTGTGTGTGTGTGTGTGTGTGTGTGTGTGTGTGTGTGTGTGTGTGTACACACCTTTGTGCAAATGAATTGAAACAACCCTTTTAGTTTCCTTACTTTCACCATACGGTCAGTTTTAGACACACTGGAGTGACAGGGTGTAATTGATTTCGATTTTTCCCTCAGATTAGGTCATTTGCAATGGTGTGCAGTAATATGAATCTATTTTCAGGGTGTATGATGAAATTTGTTTGGCCTTAGAAAATATGCAATCTGTGATTGCATCATATTTTTATCACGCCCTAACATTATTGTCTCGACTGTCGATTAGTTGTCCTACGGCCCTTGGTCTCCGAGGGACGTCACTCCAAGGAAGCGTACACAAATTATAACGCTCAACGAACACAGTGGCAAGCTTTAACATTGTCAAATCAAAGTACTATAGATTGACTCTCCGGTTTTAAATCCAATCGAGAATCTGTGATCAATCTGCAAGGAACGACTTCGTGGAATGGACATACGAAGTACTAACATGTGCATTGGGTCATGTTTCACTGAAAAAATACGAAAAAAGTAAATAATAGCTAAATTATTCGTTTTGTTTCAATTAATTTGCCCAAGGATGTATATATATATATATATATATATATATATATATATGTTATGGTCCGGTTCCTTGTACCACGATGATAGAACCAATAAAGAGGAACTCGAAGACGTATATGGAATAACACAGAAGATATATTACAAACAGGAATATATACAGAGAAGTAGAAAATGTTAGTATGAACAATCAGGTTTAGTAGTAATTGTCTGAACGCGACTCTATTTCGGACTGCCTCTGACTCGACTGACTGACTCGCTCGCTCTGACTGACTGACAGACTCCAGACGGACTTCTGACAGACCTCACTCCAGACTTCAGAATGAACGGTATTTAGTCACCACACCCCACGAAGGCATCATGTGGCACAAGGCCGGTTTAACGTGGGATCTCCGAGCCCGTGGGCTCGGCCAAAAATATGCCCTTTGAACCCGCAAAAACGGGTTCAGGGTCGGTTTACCTGCCCGAAAGAGACTCCGCCCTTCGGTGTAGCCTCGTTCGGGTTCCTCCCCGCCCGAAGGCAGAGAGTTCAACCGATCAGCCGGTCAGCCGGTCGTCCGACTTCGGACTAAACTCCCTGCTTCCTCTAGAGGCGCAGTATTTATTACGTATGGAATAGTCCATTATGTTATTATGGCTAATGTCCCATAACAATATATATATATATATATATATATATATATACTTTAAAAATCAGTAGGTGAGTTGAATCCGAAGTCTTAAGCCCTTGCTTGCGCATCAGAAAATTTTTCTTAATTGCATATGAGGCTGCATAAAAAATGCAATTTAGCCACCCCCCACACCGATGCATTCCCAATGCACTTGCTTTTCTTCTTGTCCCCCTTTTCCTCCTCCTTCTTCATTCTTCACATCCACCTCCTCCCTTTCTATTATACCCAACATCGTGCGTTTGTTTATTTATTTTTGAAAATAATAATTTAACATTTTTTTATATTTTTTTCGGGGGGGGGGGTAATAAAAAATGCATCAGTTGGTCATTTGATAAAAATAACTTGAGGATACCGTCAGGTTGAAACCAAGTTAGCGGATTCAACTGACCTCCTATGTAACCCCTGGCAAGCAAGGGGTTACATCGAATTTGGAGCGAGAGCAGATAGGAGTGATAGAGGGAAGGATAAGGAGAAGGATAGTGGATAGATCAAGACAACTGGAGATGTCAGTTGACATTACATTTGAAAAGTTGGAGATTATAGCTCTCAGGGAAACAGGAAAAGGAAAGGGAGTTCCACAGGCGAGAAGTGCGAGATATGAAGATATTGGAGTAGAAGACGGCTACACATGTTATTTTTACTTTTGTTTTTTCACACGTGTATTGAGCACTTTTTAATACTACTGTTTCCTGGCCTGATTCAACTTTGACCATTAACCTTACACATACACACACACACACACACACACACACACACATATATATATATAAAGTTCGTGTGCACTTTAAAAAATTATAACTTTATTTGTATTTGCAATAGAAATAATCTGTAAAATTGTTATAAAATTTAATGTACCTAGTTTTAAGTATAACTAAAATAATTAATGTGATTTCAGGCATTACTGTAAATCAGTTGGTAAATGTTCTCTGTGAAATGCTATATCGTATTACCCTTTGTATTGCTAATGATGGAGAACATGTGAAAATTTAAATAAAATTTCAATAAAACCTTAAAAAAATATAGATTTACTTCTTTTTAATCCTTTTTACAAATTATTTCTATCGCAAATACAAATAAAGTTATAATTTTTTTAAAGTGCACACGAACTTTATAGACACCCTGTATATATATCCCTTGCTCCCACCAAACGGAAACTTTAATTAAAATCGAATAATTTTGTGTCGATTAATTTTACTGATCAACTTTTCCAAATTAGGAATGATTCTTCCCAGACATGGATGAAATTTTGTCAGAAATTATTCTTCCAAGATGAAGGAATTTCTTCCTTTTCGGAGAAGGATCAATCCTAATTTTAATGTCTGTTTTCTTTAATAATATTTTACTTAAAGAACATTTCCTGCTTAAATACACAGAATACACACATACATACATACATATATATATATATATATATACGCAAATGTAAGCAAATATATGGATACAGATCCGACAGTATGAAGAAAAATATACGGAAAAAACAAACAAAAATCCTAATATGCAATTATGCTGTTTTAATGTTAATATAATGTCAACGTCGGACGTTTCGATCTAGTAGACCATCTTCAGGACATATTCATAAAACATAATTAACATTAGACTATATTTAATTCAACATGAAAAGACGATGGACATAAGAGTAAGACTAATCAAAACAGCATATTAGATTTTTGTTTTTTTTTTCCGTATATTTTTCTTCATATATATATATATATATATATATATATATATATATATATATGGAAATGAGCCAATTTTGATGTTGTCTCATTCTACCGGACTGTCATACTGACCTCTCTTTCAGCCACACCCTAATTTAGTCACGAAGCCAAAACAAGCTTCACTTTCTTAGCGTCTGCCAGACCGTCTGATAGTAACCAATAAAATATTCCATTTTCTTTTAACGAGTCATGTGCTATCAGAATTTATCTACACTATATCATGTTTTCCCGTGCAAGTCAGTTACTTTTCTCCGAGTTTTGACCAAGTGACGTTGGTAATATTTATAAAATATACTTCTAATTATATGAACAATATATATTGTTAGTTACACTTTATAAAATCTGTCTTTACTAAAAGCAATAATATTTGTTTTGGGGGTGACAATTTTTATTATGTAAAAGAAGTGCACCATAAATTCTTGTTTATAAATGCATCCAAAATATATAGGCAACAAAATTATGTTTTATTAAGTCAATAGATGGGAATCTTCCTCGGTAAATTATTTTACTATTTTATATGTTAATATGTGTTTGTTTTCATTCTATAGCTTTCCTCAATCTTTTGTTCATTGATTTTGCAAACACTTTTACTGTTTCAATTTGAAAATTACTTTCGGACGTTTTTATTGCTTCGCAGAGAAATTCTACTTGAATATTGTTTCCCGTTCTCATAAATATCGCATTTAAGTATGAGCAATAAGTTTTCCATTCGATTAATTTCTGATGAGGTTAAGAGTCATTTCAATAATCTATCGTCTTTGAAATATTTTTGGCAAGGTGAACAGCACACAGTTTTGCAGAATGTGTGGAATGGGTAAAGATGTACTTTACCGTAATCATCTTGATCTTGCCCTCACCATTCAAAAAACGTCTTGTCCAATAATTCTCTGCATTTATCGTAACGACATCAACTTTGAAGCGACCTATACTTTTACAGCTAGCCCAAAATATTACTCCAGCTACTGTTACCGAATGCAAAAGCCAGGGTCAGAATGGTCAGCGAATGACCGGCGTGCCCCGTGGGTGTGATATTCTGACAGTGATGGATTGCCTTAGTCTAGGTTTTGGATACAAGTCCAAAACGGCGTGAATTCAACAGAGGGACACAAGAATTCTGAAGCGTCGATACGATCCCCAAAAAGAGGTTAGCGATCGGTTAAGACCAATCGCGGAAGGACGCTGAACCAACGTGCAACATGCGTGGGGCTCATTCCTTCCGCTGTCTCTTAGATTCCAAGCTGCCACTACTCTCTCCTAATAAAACGAATAAGAAAAAGAAATGGTCCTTTTCGTTAATAGCATTTCATGTCGTAGCGTGGGGCCCATAGACAACGCAAAACAAAACCGTCTTCCTTATTTTATTCATTAGTTGACGATTTCCATAAAGTAGCAAAACTTTTCCACTGTTATCATGCCTTCCCAATGTATCTTTATATTCATCACGAACATTATTAAGAAATCAGTTTTAATATACTTTGCCCAACTTAAATGTTTCTTTGTGTTGTTTGCTTAAAGATGATAATGTAGTTGCTTTCATATTTTGAGCCAATGTTTTTAAGTAAAGTGACTATATTGAATCAATTGCTTGCTCTGGTGCTACTGAAAATTGGTTCCATTTGTCTGTCTATATCTCTACGATGAGGTATTATGATTTCTTGTATTGTTTACACTATTCTAATCACCTGAAGAAGGCCGGAGTGTATAACAGACGAAACGTTGTGAGTATTGTTTCCCATTGTCGTGCCAGAGAATTCTTGTTGTCAAAAAACCTTATAGCACATATATAAATCTGCCATTTCTCTGTGCATTTAATACTACTGCCAAATCTGGTCTGGTGTTTCTATTATATATCTCGGGATTCTTGACAAAATTCAAAGAATGGTCTGTAATGAAATCAATCCTGACCTGCCATCTCATCCCCAGTTCCTTTCATACCGATGTGACCAGCTTCCCTCCTTGGTTCCTCATCTGCATGAATTTAATCTTTCTACTAGATTGGCAATTAGGTCTCACCGTTTTACTCCTGAAATACCCATATGTAAACGTATCTTCTATTCTAATAGTTTCTTTCATTATTTACATTACTCGGATTTTTATCCACATCTTCAGTGACATATTCACAACGTTTCGGCCATTGTACGCTCGGGCTTTCTTCAGGTGATTTGAATTTCGATCGAACCCTTTATTTCATCCATCGGGGTAAATTGTTCTAGTTCTACATGCCATGCCTCTTCCGGGTGTCTCAGTTATTTCCCAAATAACTCACCTCGCCAAGTTTTTGGTACACCACTGCTGTGGCCTGGTACTAAACTCACAACTCTTTGGGTCTAGTCACTGGATCTAACCAACGTCACTATCCACTGACCCATGTGACCTTGAAACGTTGTGAATATAGCAATGACGACGAAGATAATAGTCCGAGTAATGTAAATAATGCAAGAAATCATAATACCTCATCTCAGAGATATAGACAGTAATAATTTCTTTGCTCGCACTTCTCGCCTGTGGAATTCATTTCCGATTTCTTGCTTCCCAGCCAGCGACTGGTTTTCAAGAATTTAAATGCGACGTCAGTCGCCATTCTCTGTCTTCTTGAATCTTGTTCTTTTATTGTCCTTTCTCTTCACTTCTTCCCACTAAAGTCTTGTGTGGGGTACAGCTGAGCGAGAGACCAACAAAACTTTTAACTCTTGTAATGAACTGAAGGCAAATATTATGGCAGCATTCAGCAACTTAAACAAGGAGACCGTCCAGAAGAGTTGCAGGAGATTCTGAATTCGTCTGATGATTTTATTGAATAAAATTACTCTTTAGTATTTCAGGATATTTTTGTGTAATTTTGGTAAATATATCTGTTAAAATGAGATGTCAATGTTATTTTCATTTTTGCGTCATTCAGACAATTTATTCATCGCACTCTGTATATTAAAATGTCTTTAGATACTGAAAGTTCGAAAGAATTCGTGGGGGCTTTTACATTAGTTTTCAAAATGAAACAAAAATATTTTTTTTGATTTCGGGAAAATAAATCGTTAAGCGAAAGTTTTTTTGTTTTTTTAATATCAGTTTGATTATTGCTTTTTTTTTCTAATAGCTGTTATATTTTTTTTTTAAATTGCTGTAATAAGTAAAATGAAAAGCGTAAAAATACATAGTACACCAGTGATATGAAAAAACAAAAGTAAAACACTTAAAGGAATTCAAATTAAAGAAAAAGGCAAAAAAAAATTGTCAATAATTTCGATTTCATGGACCTTTTTGCCACCGGTAGAAAATTACTCCTTATGGAAAATTATCAAAAATTGCTTTTCCTTTAGAAATAATCACGCAACTCTGTAAAGTTTAAGTGAGTGGACTGATGAATATAGTTTGAAAAAGAATTTTACTCGCCTATTACTTTCCGAAGCGGTCTAATCATATTACGACTGAATAATGACGTCGAACCTCATTGGGTGCTCCACATCGAAGTTACACTGAACAAATTCCACAGGAATTCTATTTATTAATTTTTCTACTCATCCTGTGAACATGAATCAGTAAATGCCCATAAACAGTGATGTATACATTTGAATTGTTTGGACTATCTGTCATTTACCTTACATTGGAACCTCATTTCACGAATTTAATTTGTTCCTGAAGGTCGTTCGTGACCCGAAATGTTCGTAAACCGAAACTATTTTCCAATAGGAATCAATGAAGAGAAAAAAATCACAGTACAATAAAATTGAAAAAGAAAAGCACGCAACAACACATGAATGTAAACAACATGGCGGTCGACTCAGAAATAATTCCGTTCGGGTTAACTCGGTTCGGCAATGGTATTCGAGAACCGAAATTTTGTTCGATAATCGAGGCATTTTCATCTCGAATTGTCTGTTCGAAAACCGAGTTGTACAACATGTAAGACGTTCGAGAACCAAAGTTGCACTGTATTTATTTCATCCGTTCCCCGTCTCTCTCTCTCTCTCTCTCTCTCTCTCTCTCTCTCTCTATCTATCTATCTATCTATCTATCTATCTATCACTTTATTTTCCTCTTTCCCTCATATCTCTTCATCTTTTAAACGATTTAATTTCTCTCTCTATTTTTTCTCTCTCTTTCTTTTAATTTTCCTCTCATAGTGTTCTCTCCCTCACTTCTTCTTTGCCGCCTTTGTTCTTTCTTTCTTTCTTTTATTCTTTCTTTTATTCTTTCTTTTATTCTTTCTTTCTTTCTCTTTCTCATATTTCCCATCTCTCTTTCCCACACATTATCTATTTTTATCCAAACTCTTTCTTTTCTTAACTCGTCTCCTTCTCTCTCTTTTTTTCTCTTTCTCTCTCTCTCTCTCTATTTATTTGTCTTTTTATTTACTCCCTTTCCTTTTTTTTTTCTTTCATTGTTTGTATATTTCAATCTCTTGTTCAACTCCGTTTTTTCTCGATGTATCTTTTTTATCTTCCATTTGCTCTTTCTTTTCTCAATTATCTCTTCTCTCTCTTTCTTTTCACTGTCTCTCTTTCTCTATCTCTCTCTTTCTTTTCAGTGTCTCTCTTTCTTTCTCTATCTCTCTCTCTTTCTTTTTACTGTCTCTCTTTCTTTCTCTATCTCTCTCTCTTTCTTTTTACTGTCTCTCTTTCTTTCTCTCTCTCTTTTCACTATCTCTCTTTCTTTATCTTTCTCTTTTTTCATCTCTCTCTCTCTCTATATATATATATATATATATATCTTTCTTTTCACTATCTCTCTTTCTCTCTTTGTCTTTCTTTTCACTAACTCTCTTTCTCTATATCTCTCTCTTTCTTTTCACAATCTCCCTTTCTCTATCTCTCTCTTTCTTTTCACTATCTCCCTTTCTCTCTCTCTTTCTTTACACTATCTCTCTTTCTCTAAATATCTCTCTTTCTTTTCATTATCTCTCTTTCTCTATCACTCTCTCTTTCTTTTCACTGTCTCTCTTTATCTATCTCTCTCTCTTTCTTTTCACTATCTCCCTTTCTCTCTCTCTCTCTCTCTCTCTCTCTCTCTCTCTCTCTCTCTCTCTCTCTCTCTCTCTTTTCACTTTTTTTTAAGCATTTCACCCCAAGAAAGGCGGGAAGCCCACTAGGACGCAAGGGGTTACAGAAGATTTGGAGCAAGATCAGATAGGAGTGATAGAGGAAAGGATGAGGAGAAGGATAGTGGATAGATCAAGGCAACTGGAGATGTCGATCGACATTACATTTGAATAGTTGGAGATTATAGCTCTCAGGGAAACTGGAATAGGGAAGGGAGTTCCACAGGCGAAAGTTGCGAGACATGAAGCTATTGGAGTAGAAGAGACGGCTACATTTAGTAGTTTCGACAGTGAGAGCGGGATGCCAGCCTCGTAGGGCGCGTGAATTCATGAAGTCTGGGAACCAGCGAATGAAGCTCCTCGGAGCAATTACCATGAAAGTATTTGTAAAAAAGACAGAGAGAGGTGACGGCGCGTCTGCGAGAGAGCGACTGTAGACAAGATGCTAGATCAGGGCCAATTATATTGCATATCCGCGTCTGGAGCCTATCAAGAACTCCGAGGCAAACAGAAGGGGCTCCAGACCATATATGGCAGCAATACTCCATGCAAGGGCGAATTGTTAATTTGTAGATCTAAAGGATCGATTCCGGGGAGAAAAATTTCCTGGCGCGGCAGAGAGGTGCTCTCGAGAAGTTGAGCGTCAGACATTCTAATGGAGGGCAGGGAAGGATCTCTGTGGTGATTAATAGAGAGCAGTTTTGTTTTTGAGGCATTAAAGTTGACTAGCCAATTCCTGCCCCAGTCCACAACCGATTGGAGGTCCTTTTCGAGACGCACGACCAGGTTAGTTTTGTCAGCGACACTAGATTTGTTTTTGAGGCAGGAGTAAATTGTGGTGTCATCCGCGTAGATATCAACAAATGTATGGCGTCAAGAAGGTCATTTATGTAGATAAGGAATAGGGTAGGGTTAGGATGGAGCCTTGAGGAACACCTGCGTTCGCGGGATAGGAACTGGAGGAGAATCCGTTGAGAACGACCTTCAATTCACGGTTTGAAAGGAATGATTGTATTAGGTCAATCAATCGACCCGTAACCCTGGAGCTTGCGAAGAAGGCCAGCATGCCAAACCCTATCAAACGCTTTGGAGATGTCTAGGGCCACGGCACGAGCTTCCTCGTTATTTTGAAGAGCTTGGTAGACAGTTTTAGTGATGGCCGTAAGCACATCAGCTGTAGATCGGGCTATCTCACTTTCTCTATCTCTCTCTCTCTTTCCGTCCCAGTTTCATTGATAATTATTAATGCAGTGAAAGAGGATTTATTATATATATATAAATAATATAGATTTATTATATTATTTATTACTTTTTTAAGCCTTTTTAATTCGCATGCTTCAAAAATACTTAGAGAAAGCTCATTTGTATGACTCTCTTAATTCAAATGCAATGGAAAGAGTACTTCTTCGGAATAGAACACTGACGTTAAATCGATTGATTTTCATACTCCCATTCTAGAGGTTGAATAGATAGCCACAAAAACTGCAATTGATACTCAGAAAGGATGAAAGAGACTTGGCTCTTGTTTTCATATTACTTTCCTCAAATAATCCCGGTAATACGGATACGGTCAGTGAAAAACACATGGTTATCATTCGTTTTAAAATGAGCTTTTAATTAATTGTGCTACTGTTAAAATAAAATGGGTGAGCCAATAAATTATAACGTGGAACTTAAACTATTCATATTTACCACGGCATATCCATTCGTTTGAAATTTATAAAACCCATCCCTTAAACAATTTTTCAATAAAATACGCTGCTCAATTCCAGTAGCTGTTATCAATCTTTCCACTATCGATGGTGGTTTCTTTTCTAACCTTTTGTCTGAAGTAGTGTGGAATGCCAACATCTTGATTATATCATTATTTTCTCTTTAAGTTACATGTGCTATCCATTTTAGTTGTTGCTGCTGTTGGTAGTCATCAAGTGGTGTGGTTTCTGTTAATTAGTACAGCTATTTAATTGCGATTCTGTAGAGCCAGTCCACAAAGTTAAAATAACGACGGTCTTTACCAAGACCCTCAGGCTTCTCTGGAATAATGTAATGTTACGATTTGTTCCTCTTATCAATGAACCGGTACCATTTTCATAATTGAAACTGATGATCTTCGGAATTTTAGAGAGGATCAGCCTCACAAAAAGGCTTTCAAAATGGTGGTTGCTGCCTTGCTCCATCCACGTTTGTCGGCATTGTCACTGCTTTTAAAATTCTTAGATTTTTATTCTCTCCAATATACAGTGACATTTTCCCCTGAAAAATGCAGTAAACATTCATATTATTTCTTCTTATATTCAATTGGTTTCTGCTATTTGGTAAAGTACTTCGCTTGCGATTCTGTAGCATCAGTCCACAGGGTTCAAAGAAGATCGCTTTTGGCGTGAAACTGGGAGCCACCATGCAGTCTTGATTTCTCTTTATCTACGATGCTGAAAATAATTCCTCCATAAATATAGATTATATATATATATATATATATATATATATATATATATAACGAAAATCTTGGTAATCCGTATGGATAATCCAAAGGAGGATAAAATCCTGAGAGCTCAATTTCAAGTCAGTGCGAATAATTTAATTTAAATGAAAAACAGACCACTTTAAAGGTCCATAAAGGGCTCTGGTGAAATAAATTATTAAGTTTTTATTGAAATGTTATTTAAGTTTACACATGTCATCCATCATTAGCAATACAAAGGGTAATACGATTTTGCAGTTCACGGAAAACATTTGCCAACTGATTTAAAGTAATGCTTGAAATCACATTAGTTATTGTAGCTATACTTAAAACTAGGTACATTAAACTTTATAACATTTTTTTACAGATTATTTCTATCGCAAATACAAATAAAGTTATAATGTGTATATATATATATATATATATATATATATATATATATATATATATTATCTTTATAGATAAATGTTATATAAGGGAAAAGCAAACTGACTGGTGTCACAACCAATTTAAGTTCCAAACAAAACAACGTGGTTTACCCTTTCAGAGTAATCGCCCTTGTGTCTAATGCCCTTTTCTATTCTCTTCTCTACCACGCTTTTGTGCACTGCTGGAAGGATTCTTCTTAAATACCTCTCAGCTCCGTCGTTACGGCTCTCTTGATGTACTCTATGCCTTCAAAACTGGTCCACTTGATGACCCCATTGAACCTGGGGAAACACAGAGTAAGATCAGCTGAATAGGGGGGTTGTTGCCGGATGCTCAGGACGTAGTGAGCAGGTGTATTGCCGTAGTGAAGGATGTGTCCTGCCACAAAATGGTTTCAGCAAGCTAAGATTACAGTTATATTCTTCCAAGATATCATGTTAGAGGATAACATAATCCGCTTATCCCTCTATGGTTCTCACACACACACACACACACACACACACACATATATATATATATATATATATATATATATATATATATATATATATATAATTTTAAAATTCAGCGGCTCCTACTGCTATTAAGCATTACTCTTCAAGTAAAATTGAATTGAGTTCTCTGAGCCGCTGGCGTATTTCGTACAGAGAAAAACGTTAAAATTCCCTTCCTTCCCTGGCCCAGGAGTAAGATATCTGACTGTGGGTAACTCACTCTCTCTCTCTCTTTCACTCTCTCTCTCTCTCTCTCTCCCTCTCTGTGTATATATATATATATATATATATATATATATATATATGTTTAGAAAAAAATTCGTAGCATTCTTTATTTAAACATTATTGAGTTCATTGAATATGCATCTGGTCAGCCAGATATGTGCCATTATGTTCCTTTGAAGCAGCTTCATGATTCCATCCTCCCAAAACTTGGCAAAAAAAGTTTGGTTAATACGTTGCATGGAGTAAACCATCTCAGGCAAATTGCACCAATTTCTACCGAGTTTACATCCATATATGCCATCTGGCTTTGCCCTGATGATAGACACAACAATTCCGATTGGCCAAATCCGGGTGCTATACACCAATTCCTGCCTTTGAACTGTCCAATTTGATAGTTTGGCTGTTTTACGCAATATCAACCTCAATGGGTTATTTAATGCCGACAAGATTTTTATTGCTGGTTATATTTTTGGTCTGGTAATAAAGAAAGTATTGCTGGTAAAAAATTTTCTTCAAAAATTTATTACTGGTATTAAAACCTATTTTTACACTTTCATAGTGCTTTGACCTCAGTTTGGAGGTTAACTATTTGCCCAAAGCTGGGACCTTAACAGGTGCTACCACATCGGGACAGGGTGGACCACCAGCAATTAAGAGGTGGTTCCACGATCCTCAAAAACTCCTGACTACAGACCTTGCTGTTGGATGTAGTTTATCGTCTTACCCAGGATGCTTCATTTTTTTTAGGGGAGGGGGGCTCTTGCCCCTCTGCACATGCGTAGTCGGCGTATTCTGAAGCCCCAGCCGTTAGGGTACAATCCAATTTGAAATAGTACTGGTTCAGTGAAAGGATCTCCTAATACACAATGTTATTTCAACCAAGATGGCTTACGGCCACATCACATTAAATCGCCATCTCTCCCACGACCACCGAAGCTAAGCAACGCTTATCCTGGTGAGTACCTAGATGAGTGACCGCTTCGGATTACTAGTTTCTGTTAGCCTAGATGTGTAAGCGGTGTAATGGATAATTACTCGAAATTGTTAATAGGAGAGCCGAGTTCGAATTCCAGTTGTGTTTGGTATATTCATTTACGCCCAAATAACCATGGAAATGATATGAATCTATCTCTCCTCCCCAGCTATGGGATAATTAGTATGATTAGTTTATCTCAAGACAGTTCTTACGATCTAAAAAATGCATTCTGGCTTTAAATAACCCGCAAGTTAATTCTAATAGTGATCTGTTGTTTTTAACTATGGATAAGGAAGAAGAACAGATATTTTAAAAATAGAATGAAGGAAGAATGAAAAAAATTTGTAAAAATGACGGAAAAATAACGACGAGGAAGGGAAATTGCGAATGGATGAAAGAATTGATGTCAAAATATGAAAAGAGATGAAAACAGATAGAAAAAGTGAAAAGAGTAGAAGATTTGAAAGAGTGAAAGAAAGAGAAAAAAGACAAACTAGAAGACTGCGTTAAAGAAAGAAAGAAAGAAAGAAAGAAAGAAAGAAAGAAAGAAAGAAAGAAAGAAAGGGAGTAGAAGAAGAAATATTAAGTAAGTTTGAATTAAATCAGGAATATGAGCAGGATTGTAAAAAAGAAAGAAAAATCAAATAAAGGAACACCTTTAATTAAAGTAAATAAGAATAAGATATACTATGAAAGAAAGAAAGAAAGAAAGAAAGAAAGAAAGAAAGAAAATGTTGTTAGAAAGAAAAGGAATAAAGAGGAAATTAATATAAAAAAGAAAGAAAGAAAAATGTATTGGAAATAAAGATGAAATTAATACAAGAAAGAAAGGTGAAATCAATAGAAAGAAAGAAAGAAAGAAAGGTGAAATCAATAAAAAGAAAGAAAGAAAGAAAGGTGAAATCAATAGAAAGAAAGAAAGAAAGAAAGAAAGAAAGGTGAAATCAATAGAAAGAAAGAAAGAAAGAAAGGTGAAATCAATAGAAAGAAAGAAAGAAAGAAAGAAGCAAAGGAAATAAAGAGGAAATTAATATAATAAAGAAAGTGTACTTATAAAGCAAGAAAAATGAAGCGACAATTCGTATAAGAAAGAAAGCAAAAATAGAAAGCAAAAGAAAGAAAGAGAAAATTGATATAAGAAAGAAAGAAAGATGTGTAAATGACAAGAAAACGGTAATGACTAGAGGAAGAAGAAACGTGTAAAATAATTAAAATAAGGAAATGGCTTGGAAGTAACTCAAGAACAAACAAAATGCTAAACTGAAGGAGAGTAAAAGCAATAATTGAGAAAGGAAATTGAATGAGAAAAAAGAACTATAAAGAAAAAAAAAGAACCAAAAAAGAAATAAAAATCAAAGAAAGGATTACGAGAGGTTTATCCTTCATTATAATTTCCATCTGAGTTTCCTTATTTCAACTCCTGTGTGTGTTTCATTTATCAACTTCCAATTCAATGTTTCGTCTCATATTACTTTGCTTTTCAAGAGAAATTTTCGACCTTGAGATAATAAAATCAAACACGCAATGAAACATAAAAAGGATGCTTCGTTGTTTTACTGGGTATTTCTCTTTCGTATCTTCATGCACGATATCTATGCGATTATGTAACACTCCAGTTCCAGCTGTAAGTATAATATAACCATTTACACTATTTATTGCTGTCCTCATCTTTATCGTCATAATTACGACGTTTCGGCCGTTGAACGCTCTGCCTTTCTTCAGGTTATATACATTGGAATTTCGCACCGAACACTTTATTTCGTCGACGTTCCATACTTTCTCTGGATATTTTAATTTCAGTTATTTCCCTTTAGTAACTGAACTCTCCGTGTTTTTCTTCACCTCTGCTGTGGCCAGGCATTGAACTCACAACCTTTTAGGTCAAGGATTACTTCATCAAACGCATTTATCCTTGGAGACATCAGGGTATGAATTTCTAGGACTAATAAACCTAGTCTCAGTAACCATTTTTTTTACCAAAACTCATATTATAATTTGTTGTTATTGTTGTTTTTTCTCTCGCACTCTGTATTAGTAGTTCCCATAATGCATTCATGTCTATGCTTCAAATCTAACGTATATCACCTGTAGAAGGCCGGAGCGTACAACGGCCGAAACGTTGTGAATATGACAGTAAAGATGAGGAAAACGTCTGAACAATGTGTATAGTATAAATAGTTACAATATCATCTCAGAAATATAGAGAGATCCTGAAGAAGGCCGGAACGTACAACAGCCGAAACGACGTGAATATGACAATAAAGATGGGGACAACAGTCCAAACAATGTAAATAGTTACAATACCTCACCTCGGAAATATAGGCATATCCTGAAGAAGACCGAAACATCGTGAATATGACAGTAAGGATGAGAACAATAGTCAGTATACCTCATCTCAGAAATATAGGCAGATAATATAAGCAATCATAAATGTGTGTATGTGTATACATGAACGGGTATGGGAACATTACTGGTAGCGAGTTCAAGCCTACGTACAGGCATCAGAATATGAAATAAATCATGACACATACAATAGTTTCTTCTTCTTTGTGTCACGTCCCTTCAGGACATAGGCGATCATGCCTCTCCACAACTTCTTTTCTTATGTGGCTCTTAACTGCTTTTTTTTTCCTTTGGCTAAGACCCCCATCTATTCATACAAGGTTTCAGGTAAGTTATTCACTGCCTTCTCCGACCTGTATTTCCCTCGATATGCGCCATGAAGCTAAAGTTTTCCAAACCTCCCTTCCTCATTATGTGTCGAGGAAATTTCAGCTGTCTTTCCAACACTGAAACCAGGATCTTATCTCGATAATATGCTATTTATTTTACGAGTTTGACAAATATCATTCATGTAAACATCCCGGAGAAGCCATCAGCAACAACATTGCCAACAATTTGAGCGTTCCTTTATTGCATAGAAGCAGAAATAGGATATATTGGTAAATAAAAAGGGTTTCCTCCTCTAGAATGACAATTCAAAGCATAACTCAGCAAAATAAAATTCAGGAGAAATAAAAACTTAGATCATCATCTTTCATCATCATACCGAACTCATAAAGACGTTTGTTTAAATCATAAAACTAGTTTCTTCCTAACTGGACATTGAGATTAAAGAAATATGCTTTTTTTTTTTTTTTTTTTTCTTTGCTTGCATGTTTATTTTGTTTTTATTTAATTTATTTATTTTGAAGAACGCACAAATTTTGTCGACGGAGAGTGAGAAAACAATTTTACTTTATCTTAAATCCATTCTATGTCTATCCTTTAAGTTTTCAGCAGGAATTTTTCAAAAAGCATTACCCAGGTCTTGACTTATCTACTGTCCAGATTAGGCACCCTGCATTTTTTCCCAAACTGAAATACTTGCTGAAAAGTAGAATAAAGGATTAAAGCAGATCAAGGGATTAAAGTAGATTAAAGGGGACCCGTTTAAGAAGAATGAGATTCAGTAGATGATCACGATCAGAAAACAGGTTTGGAATATAAAGATATATATGAGCGCGGACACGAGTATGTGTGTGTGTGTGTGTGTGTGTGTGTTGATGTGTGTTGATGTGTGTTGGGTGTGTGTGTGTGTGTTGATGTGTGTTGATGTGTGTTGGTGTGTGTGTGTGTTGGTGTTTGTGGTGTGTTTGTTGGTGTGTGTGTGTTGATGTGTATGTGTGTGTTGTAGTGTGTGTGTTCGGGGGTGTTGTGGTGTGTGTGTTGGTGTGTGTGTACGTTGATGTGTGTTGGTGTGTGTGCGTTGATGTGTGTTCGTGTGTGTTTGTGTTGGTGTGTGTGTTCGTATTGGTGTTTATGTGTGTGTGCGTGTTGGTGTGTGCATGTGGTGTGTGTGTGTATGTTGATGTGTGTTGGTGTGTGTTGGTGTGTGTTGGTGTTTATGTATGTGTGCGTGTTGGTGTGTGTTAGTGTGTGAATGTGTGTGTGTGTGTTGGTGTTGTATGTGTGTGTGTGTGTGTGTGTGTGTGTGTGTGTGTGTGTGTGTGTGTGTGTGTGTTGGTGTTGAATTGCCAAAAAACTTAAATCATTCCCGGACTCTCGAAATATACATATCTGCTCAGTTTTGTACGATAGCTAAAATAAAGCAATTTCTAAAGTAGTCATTTTGTTGCTTAAAGGTTATTTTTAGGTGATACTCGTATTTGAGTAGAAGCCCCGTTTAGTTATTAAACGTTATAATTATTTATTTTAGTCTAAAGGCCTGAATATTTAAAAAATCTTATTAAAAAAATATGCACTCTCCAGCAGTACTTGAACCTGGGTAGGACGAAAGTTAGATTGAATCTGCTTTAGACAAGATTTCGTCCGTACGGTATTTTAACTGTGGCAGCCATTGGAAGAGAACAGGTTTACCACTCAGTGCCCAAGAAAGATGGACGCTATTTTCAAAATGGCGACTGCTGTTTCTCACACATAACAATAGCAAATATATACCTCGAATAAAGGGATTCCAGACGGATATTAACAGTAAGTATAAACTATGGCCGCCTACAATTGATGTGAATCATCTAGTCATTAGCCTGTGCATTCGAAAGCCTTAATAAAGAAATATACCTTCGGACATGATCCCAGTCATTGGTATAGCGATAAACTACATCCAACAGGATTCTGGTGAGGAGATTGGAGGTTTTGAGGAGCATGGAACCACCTCTTAATTGATGTTGCTCCCATGGCGACCCTATCTTTTAGGGCCTCGGGTGTGGGCAATTTAGTGACCCCCCCCCCACCCCAGCAATACGAAAAAATACTATGAAAGTATAAAAATAGATATCTATAGTAAAATTACTGGCAGTACATTTTTATACAAAAAATTACCAATACTATCTATTTATATTAAAATGACGAACAATACAATTTTATAGTAAATTTTTTAAAGAATTATAATTTTATAGCAGAATTATCAACAATAAATTTTCTCTTTAGAACGCATACAATTACTTTCAAAATATATTCAGTTGAAGCCATAAATTAGTGTTCAAAATAATTAGGTTTCGGAATTAAATAACCCATAGAGGTGTTGATATGCCTCTAAACCCAATCAACCAACCAACGGACACAGTTCAAACCTGCGTTCCCTTTGTAGGGGAAGCTACCTTTAACCCTGGTATGCTTTTAGACCGCTCAGCCACAGAAGACTTTCACTCAAAGTTCAATTACTCAGCTATCGTTAAGAAATGCGCATATCTTGTTCGGATCCCTTGAAGCCTATATCTGCTATTTTTTTTTTATTTTTATTTTCGTATACGAAACTAATTTCTTAAACAATTCTTTTATTTCATTTATAATTCTACATGATTCTTGGTTACTTTAAAATTTAACTTTAGTGGGAAAAGAAAAACAAAGAAAAAATAACGCACACAGAAATATATTAATGTTAGTATCGAAAACAGTGCTGTTTAAATACTAATCAAATATATTAGTATATCTAAATATAAAATTATTTAACTTCCGTTAGTCCGTTTGTCTGTCCGTCACCCCCTCTAAAATAGCTTTAGATTGACTGATCGAAACCTAATTTTGAGGAGAAGTGCAAACAGTTAAGGGGGTAGAAAATGCAGTTGGTTTTAGTAGGGTGCGTGGCACAATACAATAAATTTTCATTATTTATTTTTTGAAAAATTAAAAGTTCAATTATTTAACATACAAAATAATCCCACTATTTTTAAAAATATATAAAGATTAAAATAACATATAATTGATAAAAATTCAATATGTTTTTTTTTTTTTTGCGTATCTTTTCTTTAATATTTTATATACAAGAATATACATATATATATAATTTTTTTATACGAAAAACTCTTCAAAAAGTTGGAATTTGGCTTCAAAAATAAATTTTTAGCTATGGCTAGTTGTATGTTGCGTGCTCAAGAGTAAGAAATCATAAGTATTTATTCTTCGTTGTTAAAAAAAAAAGGGAAAAAAATTTCTTAAAAATGATTTTATGATAAAGTCCAATAAAAAATTAAATGAAATTAAAGAAATAATTAAACTGCGAAGTAGAGATTTTGTCAAAGTACCCTTCTAAACAAATCAGCTTATTTAAATGTTATCGATTGGTTTGTGACATTGAACGAAATGTAAAGTTTGTAAATCTCAATAAAAAATGTTAGCAGTAGCTTCAAATATACTAATTATTGTGGGGATTTCAATACAAGTTAAAAAAATTTAGTTACAAATTACATGTATTATGTGTACGTGTGTTTTATTGTGTGGAAATTTGAAGTGACATCATAGTTATTATCAGAGAAAATGTAATTGGTAAGCTGAGTTCTATTATTGACTATGGTTGTTTGTATTCAGTTACCACTAATGCTCACTAAAAAGGGATCAATTCGTTTTTCTTCGTGCTCTGTCCTCTAAGTGGCAGCTATCGATACAGGAATACTCGTGTCTGACAATGACGGTAACAGAAAGAAGAACTTTAGACCAAATCAAATCCCAATTCATTTCTTATGACTACCAAACTATCATTTAACGCACTTATCATTTAATGGTTACAATGTATCTGATAGGGGTTTCTAATTTCTAGACTAATTTCATTTAAATCCATTTTAAAATGCTCCAAAATGCATTACTATTTACAGGATAGATAACTAGCTAGCTAGATAGATAGATAGATAGAGAGAGAGAGAGAGAGAGAGAGAGAGAGAGAGAGAGAGAGAGAGAGAGAGAGAAGATTGAGGTACATAGAAGATAGATAGATAGATAGATAGATAGATAGATAGATAGATATTCGGGGTAATGAGATTAACATTAGAAAGTGAAATAAGTGTTTTACTAGCAACAGGATCTCTTTCTTCTCTGGCTATATATCTGGCATGCATGCATATGGATATGCATAACGAGGTAAGGGGTGGGGAGGCAAAATAAGGCAGGGAGATCTGTATTTCAAATGACGATAATAAGATAGATAGATAGATAGATAGATAGATAGATCGCTTCTCTATAACACCTACTGATGTATTAACGCTTATTGTTAAAAGAGTCTATCAAGCGTAGATAAGAATGATGAAGCTCGGTATGTTACTTTGGACACACCTCGAAGGCATTTGACAGAGTTTCGCATAACGGTCTTGCAAGTAAAAAGGCTATAGTATTTCTGGACGAATCATTTAAATGGTTAAATGTTTCTTATCAAATAGCGAACGGCCACTCTTCAATTTTTTTTTTTGTATTAATGCTAGTGTCCCTCCCCCAGGACTCTATCCTTGAACCCACGTTGTTCCTAGTTTTCATCAATGACCTTCCCAATGGTTTCAGTTCTCAAGTCGGTATCTATGCTGATGTCACATCTATTTCCCCCTGTCTTAATATTAAGGCTGATCGGTTCGATAAGGTCAAATTAACAGCTGATCTAAAAAATGACCTACAATTTGTTGTTAACTTGGGCAAGGAATGACTTGTTAATTTCATCGCCTTCGAGACAAAACTTTTCTCTATTAACCATCTGAGAGACACCTTCATGTCTTCCATCATTATGGCTGATGCTAACCTCCAGAAGAGTAATTCCTTACACCATCTCGTTCTCTGCTTACAAGTGGCAAGTGGAATGGTTATATTGAATCCATTACTAGGTCTACTGCTAGCAAGGTTGGTTCACTGTGTCGTACTAGACGACTCTTCTCTCCATAATCTATTTTACATAATTATAAATCTACCATTCGACCATGCTTCGAATATTTCTGCTACATATGGTGTGGTGACCCATGTTATATTTATTATCGACAAAAGCCAAAGAAGAATCTGCAATATTATTGGTCCTGAGCTGGTATAACGGTTTCAGTCACTTTCCCACTGCCATAATTTACCTTCTCTGTGCCTTTTCTATAAATACTTCAATGGAAATTGTTCTGATGAACTTTGCTCTATATCACCTAATTTTTTTTAATTTAAGGGCAGTACTAGATTGGCAATAAGGTCTCACTATTTTCCAATTGAATTGGCTAGATGTAACCGTTATCTGCTCAGAGTTTCCTTTCTTGCACTTCTCACCCGTGGAACTCTCTTCCGACTTCTTACTTTCCAGCCAACATTGTTCTTCAAAGTTTTAAATGTAATGTCAATCGTTATCTTTTGTTTTCTTAATTGCTGTTCTTTTATTGTTCTCTCTCCTTAATAATGTTTTTTTTTCTTTTCTCTTATTCTTCACACTCAGTAACCTCTCGCGTCTCAGTGGCTTTATTGACTTGCTTGGAATGAAATGATTAGATAGATAGATAGATAGATAGATAGATAGATAGATAGATAGATAGATAGATAGATTTAGTGTCAAAGATGTTAAAAGAGAACCATCATTGACACCACATCATTTGTTACACCATTACATCTAGATAAGAGCACCTCACTAATGAACCGTGTAAGATAAGCACACTGTCGTCTACTCAGATGAGTCACAATTGAAATTCTTTTGGTTAGGGTACATTCGTGCGGATGAGACCATATAAAGCAATGGATCTATCCTGACTGTAAAGGTTTCTGTCTTTACATGTGTGTTCTGTTAAAGTCCGTAAGACACACCAGTGAAACTGGAGTTGGTTTTGACACACATAACATACACAGAAGTTATTACAGATAATTCTTCACCTAATTATCCTCGCCATGTTCTCAGCTGCCGATGATTTCTTTAAATCGGGTGACACGAAACTAATACCAAGAAAAGTCAAGTGAATTTCTATGATTCTACTTGGCTTTAACCTCGCCAATTTTGGAACATGTTGAAGAACTACATTTCCTGCATCCACACAACGCAGTTATGGACGCTACTGAAATATGACTAGATCTACCCTCACATCGACTTCACCACTTCGTAGGCTCTGTGCCATATTTTATTTTAATCCTTTCATTCCAAGCAAGGCAATAAAGCCACTAAGACGCAATGGATTATTGAGCGTGAGAGAATATAATTAAAAGCACTATCAAGAAGAGAGAACAATAAAAGAACAAGTATTAAAAAAAGACAGAAAATGACGATTGACATGTCATTTTTTAAAGAACAAAGTTAACTTGGAAGCAAGAAGGCAGAAGAGAGTTCTGGGAGCAAGAAATGCGAGAGAAGAAACTGTTAGCATAGAACTTACGGTTACATCTAACCATTTCAACTGTAAAATGACGAGACCTTTCTGCTGATCTAAAAGTACACTTACATTCATAAAGTCTGGGTACTAAAGAGGAAAGCTTTCAGAATAATTAGCATGAAAGTATTTATAGAAACGACACGGAGAATCTACCTTATAGCGGTGAGAAAATGACTGAAGCTGAGATGCCAGGTCAGGATTGATAATATTGCAAATTCTACTTCAGATTTTATCAAGAATCTCTAATATATAAGAGGAGCACCAAACCCTATGTGGCAGTAATATTCAAAACATCGTCGACTTATAAATATACAAAATTGATTTTGGCGCTGAAAATTGTCTAGCACGGCAGTGAAACAACTTTCCTAGCAGTTGAATTATATCATAGTGAACCATTAACCCGATAAGGTGCAAGTAATAGTTGCTAACCTCCAAGAGAGAGAGAGAGAGAGAGAGGGGGGGACTCCTTTCGTAGCTGCCATTGTTCAACAGACAAACGTTTTTTTTTAATTTCTTGCTATTTAATTTATATCAAGACGTACAAGTTGCTTGATGTATTTGTCTTTGATGGGCAACCGTTTTCTTATTTTAGACGCAGTGAGGTTAAGTAATGTTTCAAGATGCATTTGATTGATGCTAATTGCATTTAGCTGGTGATAACAGATTTACAGACTCAAAGAAGTCATGGAATTTGAATCTAGTTTTATGGGATGGAAACTAAAGACTGTCCAAAATTCAGGAATATCCAGAATCGATCAAATTAACTTATTCTAATGTAATAAATATGAAACAAACAAAAAAACACAACAAACATGAAAGTTTTATTTATATTTTTCGAATTTACTGTTTGTCTAGTGAATCCCACGGTGATAAATCTCAAATTCAATTTAGGTTTTACGATGCATAAGTCAAGTTCATATGCCTACGAAATTCGTTTATAAAATATTAGCAGTACAATATTCGTTATAAATCCGATTAAAATCATGTAAACAATGAACTGGAACGCGACAACGATATTTTTTATAAACTGTCTTGGTACTTCGATTTTATTTTTATTGATTTGTTACAATATTTAAATTAGATATTTCTAAACTATCAATCGGTATCCCAGAAACAAGCCTTTGAAGTTGTGACCAAATTCTATGTGAAATTTAATTCTAGTGGTCTCCTTTTGTCTCTTGGCAAATATTTCACAACCGTCTATCGCATGGAATAATTAAAGTGTCCAGTACGAAATTTTCAAAATATCCACAAACACCTGAAGAATACCGTAGAACAGAATAGGTGAAAAGTTGTGATATGTCCCAGAAAGGGATATATTTGAACGAAGTAGCTAAGTGGTTTTGGCTACAATAACCAAGTAGAATACGGTAGCAGTAATCGACTGGTACGCGTCGTAGTCACAGGTAAGAAGTGTAGATCAATGGCGTAGTCCAATAGGCGTCTTTATAGACTTAGCTCTCAGACTAAGGCTCTTTGACTCTGCGTACCTACACGTCCGTCGGTATTTATGACGGACACCAGCCAATCATATTCCAGTTAGGGGGAACACAGGTGTACGCATATTCCATTATATCAAGTTGTTACTGTGACACATGTTGGATTATCCCACTTGTCTGTCAAATAATTCCTCTAAATGACTTCTTGATGCTGCAGTCAAAAGCAGCATGTAAGAAAAAGTACATCTTTCATCGCTTTTTGTTTCTCTTTTAGTCAATTTTAGAAGTAGGACGAGTCTTGTTAACCCCTGGGAAACATTTCACTACTCCTCAAATCCCATGTCGCATTGAACATAGCACAGCATAGTATGTAATATACAAACGTTTATTTGATTACCCACAGACATCTCTCATAATTCTATCAACACAAAAAAATAACTCTTCTCATATGCATGTCTCACGTACTTACGAAAAGAAAATATATCTATAGAGAGCTTTCGTTGAACCCATTTATATTCTTCCTTTCTAATTAATTAAAGTAATAAAGATGCTGTTAATTGTACAAAATAGCTTTTAATTTCTTGCATGTAATCCGGTATAGGCCGAATATTTTAGTTATTTTAAGTAAAAAATAGTGAATCGCACTATACACAGGTAGATCTTTTAAAGTGGTTAAAATAATAAATTTTGGATGACCACTTGTATTATAAACAGGTAATGTTATGAAGTGGTTAAAAATAATAAATTTTAGATGACCACTTGTACTATAAACAGGTAATGTTATGAAGTGGCTAAAAATCATATATTTTCCATTTTGCACTTAGGTCATTTTTTGAAGTGGTTAAAATTCATGCATTTTTGATGACCGGTTTCACTATACAAAGGTCATTTTTTGAGGTCGTTAAAATCATGCATTTTCGATGGTTGCTTGCACTATACACATGTACTGTTTCGAACTGATTAAAAATCATATATTTTCCATAACCCGTTGCACTTTGGTCATTTTTTGAAGTGGTTAAAATTCATTCATAATCGATGACCGGTTGCACTATACACAAGTAATTTTTTGAACTGGTTAAAAATTATGCATTTTCGATTATTGGTTGCACTATACACAGGTAATTTTTGATGTAGTTAAAAATCATATATTTTCCATGACCGGTTGTACTATATACAAGTAATGTTTTTTTTTCTTCTGGAAGTTGCATGTAATCATTTTCCTGTATGTTAGCATCAGCCATGCTGATTGAAGGCCGAAAAGTGTCAGATGATTAATAAATAGCAGTTTTCTTTTGAAGGCTTTAAAATTAATAAATCATTCTTTACACCTTTTAACAGCCGGTTTTAGTTTAATTTCATGAAAAAAAATCCTTCAGTCTTCACACAATACATGAATCGGCTAATAAACAAATATATAGAATAATATATATTTCCTGTTCGAGAAACCTCCCACGAGCACCAATATTGCTCTAACTCTATCTTATACGCTACAAAACCAAAATGATGCGCCCAACAACAGCTCGAATAAATAAGTGTATAGTAATATCTAAATAAGTAATAACAAATTTACTGCGATTTGTGTAAAACATTTTTGATTCTGGAAGATTTTGCGGGAACTTCATCAGGAAAACGTGAATGAAAACGAATAAAGGATAGGAATAGATTAGCGAAAAAATTTTATCTTGACGTATAATTGGTTATCAACTCCATTTGTGGCAACCAATGGTATTGATTTTCAATACTGCTAGGACCAACCGACTCTGCAATTAACTAACAAGAGCCTTGTTGCAAGTTAGTTCATTGAATTAAGGCTAGCAATATTATCGAGAAATAAGCATATACGATTTTCTTATATTTAGCTCTAGGGATTATCTCAGGCACGTACGTATAATAAAAGACTGTCTTCAGTCAAAGATCACTATGAAAGATATTTTATTCTTACTTCATTATTACTATGAACAGAAAGGGTGTATGGAAGAGTGGTTTACGAAAGTTTTCGAAAAGTTTAATCTGGAGAGAAAATAGTAATAATAATAATCAAGGTGTTTGTTTTCTCCACAACCCAAAGCAAAAGGTTTGGATGGAAACTCAATACTATAAAGCCCGATAACAGTAGACTTGAGAAATCTAATTTCCTGAAACATTGCTTTAAGAAAAACATTTTAAAATGATGCTAACTGTTCGATCAATGAATTTCGAATCGTTTCTCTCAGAAACCGGTCAATGTCAGCATAAGCTGTCTATATCTCTGAGATGAGGTATTATGATTACTTGAATTATTTACATTATTCGGACTGATATCCTCTTCTTCATTGCCATATTCACAACGTTTCGTCCTCTATATCTCTGAGATGAGGTATTATGATTACTTGAATTATTTACATTATTCGATGTGTTATCCTCATCTTCATTGCCATATTCACAACGTTTCGGTACTGAATCTTACCTATGTCTTTATCCACTGGACCATGTGTGCTAGAGGACTAGACCCAAAGAGTTGTGAGTTCAATAGCAGGCGACAGAAATAGTGAGCCAAACCTTGGAGAGTTGAGTTAAAGGGAAATAACTCTGTCATCCGGAAGAGGCATGACACGTGGAACTAGAACAATCTATCCCGGTGGACGAAGTAAATAGTTCGGTTCGAAATTAAAATCAACTGAAGAAGGCCGGAGCGTATAACGGCCGAAGCGTCGTGAATAGGACAATGAAGATGAGGATAATACTCCGAATAATGTAAATAATGCAAGTAGCCATCATTAGCATCACCATATGCAAATGAGTTGTTAACAGCGACCTGAAAATTAGATATTGAAAGTAGGAGGGTGTATATAGAATAATGGTGATAATAGTTAAATTGAACAGAGATTTACATAACTTTGTGAGTTCTGATTTTAAAATAACATGGTGGGCGGGCACTGATATTATTAGGTAGGAATGCGGAGGTTGTCGATCATTTGGGGATTCTAATTTTAAAAATCATTTTGCCAACTCGCCCGCCAACTACAGTAGTCAAGGACAGTTTGCCAAATCACTACTGTTACAGTGTAGCTCCCGAGCACCTATTCGTAGATACAAACATACAAATATACATTATATACTTATATATGAGTTTATACTTTATATACTTATATATGAATATGTAAGTATAGGTTAAGGAGAACTTAATATAAGGATGAGTACGTTGAGATAGATAGATAGATAGATAGATAGATAGATAGATAGATAGATAGATAGATAGATAATGAACATATAATGATAGATAGATAGATAGATAGATAGATAGATAGATAGATAGATAGATAGATATGAACAGACTGAGATAGATAGATAGATAGATAGATAGATAGATAGATAGATAGATAGATAGATATGAACAGACTGAGATAGATAGATAGATAGATAGATAGATAGATAGATAGATAGATAGATAATGAACATATAATGATAGATAGATAGATAGTGAACATGTAATGATAGATAGATAGATAGATAGATAATGAACATATAATGATAGATAGATAGATAGATAGATAGATAGATAGATAGATAGATAGATAGATAATGAGCTGACTGGGATAGATAGATAGATAGATAGATAGATAGATAGATAGATAGATAGATAATGAACATATAATGATAGATAGATAGATTAGATAGATAGATAGATAGATAGATAGATAGATAATGAACATATAATGATAGATAGATAGATAGATAGATAGATAGATAGATAGATATGAAATGACCGAGGCAGAGAAACAGACTAAAAGTGAGACATACAGATATGATTCTCTATATATTATATTGGTAAATTAACATCGCAACATCTGAAAATAATAAAAACATGTTAAAATAAACATTTGATGTTAATAATCCTACCGACCTCACCTGCAATTGTAAATATTTGCAAGTAAATACCGTTCACCATTTTACGTATGTGTGTGCATGTGATAATACGTAGGTACGTTTGTGTTTATAAGTCTACACATATAAGGACTAGTACGTATACTGTTGCGTATATCTCTCCATGTAGATAAAAAAATATGATTCTTTTCCCATCGTTTGCTTATCTTTTTATTTATTGTTACTTATTCATTTACTTTTTCAAACTTTTTTTTTCGTTCATCGTTTCTGACATTGTACTTGGTACTGTTTTTTTCGGCCATAATTGCAAACAAAATTTGACAAAAACAAAACAAATACCACATCGTATAAATGCTGTTTTCTAATGGCTTCAATTTATTATTTGCGTTTCTATGAACGTGCCAACAAGAAATTCTCAAAGGTTATTGGCACAAAATACACTCAAATTTTTCACGTTTGCTTGAATCGGATATCAATTTCTCTCTTAGTGAAAATTAATTTCCAGTCTAAACCTCAAAAGTTACTTTTCTTATTTGTTCTATTACGAAATCAAAATATCTGCAAACACACACGCACAATCATATATATATATATATATATATATATATATATATATATATGTGATAAAATAGTCTTTTATGGCATGCTATTAGTAAAAGTGCTTACTATCTGGATCAGTGCGTATGTAAATATAAAAGTGTATATTAAGGTTAAGATCTTCCTGCCATATATATATATATATATATATATGTGTGTGTGTGTGTGTGTGTGCGTGTGTGTGTGTGTAAAAATATATAGAAAATAGGAAAGAACTCGTTAGGTAAATAATCCAACGTTCTTTAGCATTTTTGTTATTATTTTTTTTTAAATAGTGCTCGATACACAAGTAGAGCATAAATATAATTATTTATTTAAAAATATGATTCCAAGGGTACATAAGAGTTCTCATGTTTCAAAACAAGAGCCGAAAACTTCAATATAATTATTTGAATTAAATTGAATTAAAGTACCAAGCTCTGTTCCATCTTCAAGCGAAATTTTTTTTGAATAACTTATTCCTGAAATTTACGCGTTTTATAAGCATATTCATTATTGAAATTAAAATTACTATGGTAACGGCTAGAGCAATTGTTTAAAGAAAAGGGGCGTAAGAGTTAATCATTTGTATCAATATCTCAGTTACATTCAAAGACGTCAAGTCAGGTTAAGGTTGGGGTGTCTAAATTTAAAGCGGAAGATGACATCGTCTAGTTAAGTGTCTCTGAGATTTTTTTTTTTTTGATTTTTTTTTTTTCTGAAAAGGGCATTGCTAACAGTGATGTTGAAATCATCATCACAATGACCCGGAAGAAGTTTGTAGAGGTCTCCAATGTGCTGATCTGTGGCGGAAGAAACATTATTTCGAAATTCTGTCACGGAAAGAACCCGGACCCAAAAAGGTCTCGGTGAATGAACTGAGGTGATGAGAAGGGCATCCAACTCCGCACAACCAGAAGGATGTCCCAAACGAGAAGGCTGCGAAACCGAACAAGAAACAAAAGCTGTAGCAGCGATAACCGGAGCAGCAACAGCAGTGGTAGCCGAAGCAGCTCTAGCAGCAGCAGCAGCTCTAGCAGCAGCAGCAGCAGCCGGAGCAGCTTAAACATCACTAGCGGCGGAAACTACACGAACGGCAACAGCTTTTCTTCAGACGAGGAGCAGCAGCTGTAACAGCAGCATCTCGAACAGCAACTGCACCAGGAGGAGGTGAAATTGTCACATTATACCTGTACATGGAAGTACATGAAAAGAGGGAGCGAGGAGGACGTGACTGAGGCGGAAAAGACTATAAAAAAAGGAAAGGCGGGTTGGACGGAGCAGGACTATGAAGACCATGGTTAAAGCCAAAACCCAATCTGCCCCTGATTCGCCAGCAAGAGCAGAACTCACGGCGTAGTGTAAGACCAGGGGTCGGGATATGTGTCTAAATGACAGACAGGATCTGCAGAAGGACCTCTCCTCGCAGGGGAAGACCCACTTGAAGACGCGATTTAAATTGACCTCCGTTGACGGGATGTAAACTTCCTTCAAACTTCCCAGTTGCCCCGGGATTAATTACTTTAATTAGACATTCTGGCGGAATCCTGAAAGTGTGGGACTTTACTGTTGCCGCCAAAAAGACATTCCCGAAAATTCGGATGGCGGAGATGGAGTCATAAGATTTTTAAAAGAATAGCCAAGCTATGTGCAGATTATTCTCCACCCCACACTATATAGGGCCCTAAAATTAATATATCCAACGGACGTCGGCAGGATTGTCCTGGAAGAATGAATTACATCGGAAATGGTTAGGAAGCTGGGTTAATCCGTTGGGGTTCTTTTGACCAGCATATTTCCGTCCAGTCTGTGTTTAAAGGGATAAAATCCTAAAATGTTTATCAAGATAGCGAGCTTGAATGTGAGAGGCCTGGGAAATCGGAGTAAGGCTTTCAGTCTGCTTGGTGATCTCTTATCCTTCGGTATAGATGGGACCGTGATCCAGGAGACACTTTGTTTGCGACGTTGAGGTTCGTGTATTGATTAGCGACTCTGTCATCTATTCAGCATACGGGGGCTAGCTGACCATTTTCTTTCTGATTAAACGTACCCTGGATGCGAAGGTGGACCTTGTCCTTACCTATTTCGGAGGAGAGGGGTTGATTGTGACCGATATTGCCGTGAAAAATAGTTCAGTGCAGATCGTTGCAGTTTATGTGCCCAAGGATCGTGCCGCCTTTTTCCATCGGTTGGTACTGTTCCTGTTGGATTCGTCGCACTTAGTGGGGGACTGGATGCTGTCCTGAACCCCAAATTAGACAGGGAGAGGGGATCTAGCAGGAGGTCGGATGATCGTAGCTATGTTGAGTCGGTCATCTAAGGCAGGAGATTTGGACATGGGATCCTAAATGACCATCTATCCGGGTAGCCAGTTACCTTGATAGAATGTTAGTGAGAAGGATCTAGATTTGCTAGGTTGTCCCACGTTCCACCGTTTAGACGATTCAAATCATAGACTCGTCTGTGCTCGGATGCTCTTAGGTGTTATGCCTAGAATGACTGGACACTAGAAGTTCAATCTGTCTTTACTGAACAGGCGGGAGTTCCAGCCACGAGAAATAAGTGGTGGGAGAAACTTAAGAATATATTTCACCGCTGAATATATTGTCCTAGATATGACTAACAAGGTGAAGTGTCTTAAGGATATTATGTCCTGGGCAGAGGTTGGCGGGGATTCCCTAGATATAGGTTTAGCCAGGCAGGGTCTGGAACGGGAGGCTAGCAAGCGATACCAAGGTAAGGTAGATAAGCATAGGTTAAACAAGATGTCTAACGAAGCGGTGAATATTGGCGCAGAATTGCGCAAGGAAGAGATCGATGTTACAGTTTTTTGTGTGTATATATATATATATATATATGACTAGTGAGTTAGTGAAAATGACTTAATTCTCTTTATAGTCCACCAATAGAAGGTTAACCAATCAGAAGCAGCCGAACACTGTATCCGGCGTGTATAAAGATATTGTTTATCCTACCGGAATGACCAGTGCCAACTTGACAGGCAAATATGACAGAAGGAAGAACTACGCTCTGCTACTTTGCTGCGATATCCACTGCGAACCTGAACTACGCTTTCCTACTGTCTGCGAAATATTCACTGCTAACCTCTGGATTCTATACTCGAAGACGACCGTCATGAATTTGTAACAATCGATACATTCGGGAGGTCGATACTCCGGAGGGGCAAACACTTAGGTCGACCAAAGACAAGTGCAAGGCGTTTCGACGGCATTTTGAGAGACGGTTTATCAAGGTGCCTGGTCTCTGTGGCAACGACTTTCGAAGCTATCGGGCTGGCTTTCCTCGACTTGAGCCGAATGAATCCGTTAGATGTGAGGGTGAGATCACAGAGCGCGAACTTCACTTGGCATTGAAGATGGTCGGCAGTGGCAAGTCTCCGGGCCTTGATGATCTGCCCTACGAGTTATACTTGAGGCTTTCGCAACTGGTCCCTGCAGGGTCCGTCTCCGACCGGATTTCCACGGATGTGATCACGCTGTTGAAAAAGAGAGAAGGTAGTGGATAGGATTTAGATGACTATAAGCCCATAATTCTCCGAAGCACAAAGTTAAAGATTTTGGCACAGATCCTGACGATACATTTGCAGTCAGTTCTCGAAAGCTTGTTTGGACTCGAGTAAACTTGTGCTGTGAAGGGACGAACAATTCAAAGAAACATGCATATGATCCGAACGCTCCTAGAGGGCGTAAAAGACGACGATCAAGCCGCGCTGATCAATTTATATCAGTCCAAGGGGTTAGACTAGGTACTTAGCTGCTTTCTACAAGTGGATCATTCTCCTGTATCGTTCCCCCTGTGCTGTGGTACAGGTGAACGGAAAGCGGTCGCGCGCTTTTGTGTTATCACAATCGGACCGACATTGTTGCCCGCTGTTGCCGCTAATTTACGCTTTTGCACTGGAGCCCTGCCTTCGCCAGCTAAGTGACAGGGAGTGCAATCTGGCCCTACGCGGAATCGCCGTCCCTGGAGGTTCTCGATCCAGACGTTTTGGGGAAATTCTTTGTAAGCAGCTTAAAAAATATTTTCCCTATACTAGTTCATACTTCTAAATTAAAAGGGGGCTTAAACTAGATTTATCTCTTTTTCCAATCCTATTCCGCAATTGCTGGTTCAGTTGAGGATTAAAATTCAATTTCTGTTGTATCCCCCCTCTTTTTCAATATTGTTTTATACTCATATTTTTCTTGGATTCAAAGATTTCTTTAGACGAAGAATTTCTTGAAAGTCTGCACTCGATAATCTTTTGAGATACGTTTACTAATGTTTTAAAAGTAGTTCGATTTGGGATTTATGGATTTCACCATCGCAGGACAGACTGGGTTCTATAGCCTTGGATGGCAACTGGTCTAGGAGAAGGACAACTCTGAATTCAAACCCGGAGTGGAGCCCCTAAGGCGGATGGACGGCACTTTGTGCTACCTTCCGGCAACTCCTGCAGCCGCGCTGGTACCAAACTGTATTGGTTTATCATCTCCTTTGGACTCTGCTAGCAAGGCCGAGAGGGGGAACTAGACGTCTGGGCAGCCCTAGTTCTCCATATATCCCGTCCAGGCTCTCGAGACGGGCGGATGCCGACGACAACCAAATATATATATACCCATATAAATATATATACATATACACATATGCATATATATATATATATATATATATATATATATATATATGCATACGCATATAAATGTATATATACAATTATATATGTAAGACATTTTTTATGTTTATACGTTTTTTTTATAGCTACAAATATTATTAGGTAAATGGTCTGTTTATATAAGCAGTATTAACAACATTTACCGGCCTGAATGTCCGAGAAACTTTCATAGAAAATAGGCATCCTCCGACAGGAATCGAACCTGTATCCTATACGGAACCGCTATATAGCCTGACGTGTCTTTAACGATTTGAACCACAGAGGAGCAAGGTCGATTTTACTGTTTTTAAACACAATTCTCCATGATTTTCTCTCATTCATTCATATCTGCTCAATGCGTATCCAAATGTAAACAAATGACGTCATACAATATGAAATTGACAAAGTCCGACAATTATTTAAAACATTTTTTTATGTTTATACGTTCTTTTTATAATGTGTTAAGTATAAACATAAAAAAGGTCTTAAATAATTAATAAAAAGACTTAAACACTAATATTCCATGGTCATAATTTATTCCATTTTATACAAAAAATATATATGCATGTGTATGCATGTATGTATATATATTTATATATTTTGCATAAGTATGGGTATATTTACCACTAATATTATCTATCTATCTTTCTATCTATTTATCTATCTCTATCTCTCTCTCTCTCTCTCTCTATATATATATATATATATATATATATATATATATACACCGATATGAAATATGAAATACTGCATGATCTTTGATTTTTTCTCTTCTGTTTCTCGAATGTCATGTTGTGAATAACAATAATAATTATTATTAATTCTTTAGAAATGTACATTCCTTACAAGTAGATAGATAGATAGATAGATAGATAGATAGATAGATAGATAGATACAGTTATATACATACATACTTACATTTTTATATGAAGAAATAAATACTTGTAAGTTATATAAAACTTTTTTATTGTATTATTCTGGTTGATGGTTCCTTCCAAGCTCTTAGGATTCTGTATTCGAAATCCTAATTTTGACTTGGTTTGATACCCTTTCGCCAGGCACTGTAGGAAAATATGTATCTATTTCAGCCACTAGACAAGCCTATATTTACTCAGCTTAACTTAATTATGGAGTCCGTTCACAATAGATCATTTGTACCATGATCTACGAGTGAAATAACCATTTTTCTATAAGGTTATAATTGAAACTTTCCAACGTCTCGATTTTACTCAATCGATACTCGGGCGCATAAATAATAGAGAATTTATTCCATATGCATTCGGAAAATTTGGAAAATTAATATCTTAAAAGAAAAAAAATACCTCAACAGTTTTTGCTATCAAAAGCCAATTCAGCGTGATTTTACAACTGCTTTCTTCTTCGTATAATTAAGCGAGTTAAAGTCTTTGAATAAATAAGCGACTGCATTAAGATATATTCTTTACTCTTTCTATTCTTTTCTTTCTTTCAGCACTTCTTTTGGCTTTCGACTCTCGACTGATTTTATCAAACAACAAATTACGTTTTCCTTATATTTACTCAAGATACAGCACAAATTAACTAGAACCGAAACCTGGCAAGTGACTAGAAAATCTAGATTTGAAATCACTGCTTTTATCTATCTGAACAATAGGTTTTGGCTCCGATGGGGAACACACCAGCCACGATATCTCGCACTTCTCGCCTGTGGAACTCTCTCCCCATTGTTTTCCTGATATCTCCAACTATTCAAATGTAACGTCAATCGACGTCTCCAGATGCCCTGATCTATCCCCTATCCTTCCCTTCATCCTTTCCTCTATCACTCCTCTTTGTTATCGCTCCAACTCTCTGTAAACCCTTGCGTGCTAGTGGCTTCCCGCCTTGCTTGGGTTTGAATGCTTAAAAAATCCCCCAAAAACCTGATTATCCAATACTTCTACGCCTGTTTTATTTGCATTCTCCACATTTGGACTATTTTTCCTCATCTTTGTTGTTATTATCAAAACATATCGGCCGTTGCTTCCCACAGCCTTCTTCGGGTAAACCGAGTAAATTTCAGAGAATTTCGAGCTGAAAACGTTATTTAATCTCCCGTTGGCGCACAGCATTTGGTTCGCGAATTTGGTGACATAGTAATTGTGAGTTTATTTCCTGAGTCAAGCTATGTGTCCTTGGATTCAGTGGAAACAGGGCGAGAAATAAATGAACAGTACTAAAACGAGAATTAGACGGGACATCCCGAGACAGTGGAACGAGAACAATCTACCCCCGTAGATTAAATTAGAGGTTCAGTTCGAAATTCTCTGAAGATGACTACCCTCACAAACTCTGTCTCACAGGCGCGATGTCTCTCACTGATCTGATGCTACTATCATGAAAAGTGCTCAGATGAACTACATTCTTTGGTCCCGTCAGGTTCGACTTTCACGGCTAGGACCCGCCATGCTGCTTATATAGTAGCAAACCATCCACAATGCCTCCGTATTCCATCGGTGAGAAATAAGTTCCAGCTTCTTTTCGTGAATCGCTAAAGTGAGAAGAATCTCTGTGGAAGAGACTCCCAAAAGGATGTTTCCCCTGATCACTACAACCTTAACCTTATCTTAGTATAGAGTAAACCGTTATCTTCCCTTCTTATTTATATAAACTACCCCCTTAATGGAGCATTCTACATCGAGTATCCCCCGCGCTTTGTACATGGTGAACCGTAAAAAGAAATTACAAAACACGTAAAGAAGCCTGTAAGGAGCAATAGCCGAAAAGTTTTGACATAATTATAATATATATATATATATATATATATATATAAGGTAAGAATATGAAAAAATAGTCTGAAATTAAATAAAACAAGCTTGTGTCTGTATGTGTCCAAGCAATTCCTCCGCTCCCACTCGTCCGATTTCAATGATTCGTTGCTCATTCAAAAGCCCTAAAAAAACTTAGACGCAGGGAACGATTTTAGTTGAGCTCAGTTTCAAGGTTGCCGGATTATGCAAAGTTAAAAATATATATTAATAACTCATACTAGCCATTAATGTTGCTTTCATGGTTCAAGGGGAGTAACTCTTATTTTCCTTCTGTATCCAAAATTGCAGTGCGCGATTTATTAAAAACTAGCTTAAAAGCTGCCCTGTAGGGCAGCATTTAAGCTAGCTCCTATGGAGGAATCCTGGTTTGACCATCATCAAAATAGCTAGGGCGGAGTAGATGCGATAGACATCAATAAACTACAGAACTCAAAATTGATCGCTGCATTTAAGAATTGAATTAATGTTTAAGCTTAGCTTTTAAAAGTTCAATGATAATTCTTCTGCTGCCACTTAATTTAAAGACAATTTCATTTACGTAAAAAGAATTATTTTTATTTCATGGGTGACAGACCTGAGGAAAGTTTATAAGATAAAATTAATATGCTGTAAGGACAGGAAAACAGAAATTAGAATTAGTTATACATTCAACATTTGAAGAGTTAACAAACATAATAGGTAATTAATTAAAACCTATACCATGAATTCTTAGATTTTTAAAAAGCCCCAACTCTACTTTATAGCAATTTACGCGGCATTTACTTGACCCCCTACGAGGTCAGGTTGTGACACAAGGTCGTTTTAATGTGGGGAGCACGAACGCGTGCACCCGGGCAAGGAACAAAATTTCCGGAGCACCGATCCTTCTCTCTAGTGCAATGAGAAGGCGCGGCTGGGTACCTCTTCAGTATAATTTTCCTCAGTTGTCCCTCTGTCCTTTGACAGAGAAGCCCCTGAGCGCACTCTGTCCAAGGACAGGGACGCAACTGAGAGATGATGTGCATAAATTACTTAGAGTAATTTACGCGATGTTTACTCATTCCCCCCACGAGAATGAGATGTGGCACAAGGTCGGATTTATGTGGGGATCCGAGCGCGTACACTCAGCCCACGCAACTATCGGTTGCGCTGGCCTCGGTGCGTGCACCGATCCTTCTCTCTAGTGCAATGAGAAGGCACGGCCTCGGGCAGCTGTTCCCCAGGCACCTCTCAGTATAATTTTCCTCAGTTGCGATTCTGTCCCTTGACGGAGCCGCCCATAAGCGCAACTGAGAGATGATAAGTAATGTGTATAAATTATTATAATCTACACGCTCCAAGCTCAATATCTATACTATATATTATCTACTTCTAGGCAATATCACTCTTCAGGTTTAACTAATTTGCATATTGATTTTTAAAAAAAAGTTTATTTCATTAATTAACTGTTCTTCATTACTGTTCTTTTATTGGAGGATTGTTTAGATTTTCATATCAAAAAGAGTTCTGTTTAGGAATATTGTCTTATATAGTACAGAAAAGTGTTTGAAATTTGCATTTTACTTGGCCTTCAACAAATTGGTATCTCTTTGTAAAACTTTCTTTAACTATAACAAGCTAATTTATGAATGAAATGTTCACTTAAAATTTTTGTTTCAAAGATTTCAAGTTGTGAATATATCTTATTTGCGAAGCGATAGCGAGCGGGCAAAGCCTGTTATTGATAAATATTCACGTCTCATGTTAACATTAAGTCGATACATCTACATCCTTATAGAAAGGGGCTATTGTGCCAATAATTAGTGGACCGCTTCGAATGGACCCGAACATCCCGATGAAATTGGAAATCTGGAGTTGTTTAAACAATGATCCTCATTAAAACTAGTGTTAGGATAATGTGTATAATTGCAATCAGTTTGACAATTCATTGAAAGATGCAAGATATTTTTTAAATGCCTTGTGAATACAGTACTTAAGCAATCCTGGCTCTGCACAGATTACATTTTTTTTAAATATCTAAGTAGTCTATTGCTAAGGCTGTTCTTGGGAAAGCTTAGTTGAGTCGTTCGGACTTGTCTTCTCAAGGTTTTGAAATTCTAAGTTGTTTACTACTGGTCACGTGGCTAACCAGGGATAAAAGCCAAAATTGTAAATCTGGAAAAGACAAGAAGTTCTTTAAACACGATCAACATTTAAACTTGGAGTATAGTGTTACTATAATGAACATACTTGCTATCGTTTGACATTCACTGAAAGCTGCAAAACATTTGTAAGTACCATATGACTACAGTACGTAAGCAACCATTTTTTTATCCCGTGACCTGCAACCACAGTAGAAATGGTGTTTCTTTGTCAAGATAACCTGACGGAGCCCAACCCTCTCTAAGCCAGTTTTGAATCCAGAGTTTTTCCTTCTCTTAGACTCGTTGCCACCCAAGGTTATAGAACCAAGTTTTTCATGACATTTACCCATAGCTGGGAGAAGATGATTCATACCTTTCCCAAGGGTATTAGCATGTAATGGATCCGACTGGAATTTGAACTCGGCTCTCTGATTCCTCAATCCGAGCTGCTATCCATTACTCCACCGTACCTTCTTAAGTAATCATTACTCTCCATATAGGCAAGAGTAGCTGAGTAGTTCCTCCTAGTTTACACACGATCCTCATTGAAACTCTGTTCATAGTTTTAGTATAATGTGCGCACTTGCTAACATTTGACAATCACTGAAAGTTGTAAGATAGTTTTAAATGCCCTGGGACAAGTAGTTGTGTAGTACCACCTGGTCATCTCCATGATTTGAAATTCACAGTCGTCTGTCTACTAGACTGGTGGCTAACTAGGAATAATAAGCTTGTCTACCCTGTTATTTCAGTGATAGATTCATACCTTTCCGAAGGGTATTAAGGGAAAGTGAATGCCACAGATTTGGCCGGAAACTCAACTCAGTGTATCGATTTGATTTTTCACAGCAGTAATGGCGATACAACCCGCCTATTCCCGAAATATATGACAGGTATGACACTTCTGTCGTATGCTGTCGGAATTCAAAAGTTCTCACTTCGACGTCCAAAATTTATATTACAAAACAGACCGGCTACCAGCGCCTATTTCTGGATTACCAACCCAAAATACCGGGGTCATTTCTGACAAATCTGTAAAAGGCCCATGAGATTTATGGCAGGCAGCAGCAGTTTTCTGAGTCACTGATGCGCTATAATGCCTAACCTATTTTTAACCCATGAAGGCAGTTCCGATTTGGCTATAGTATTAGCGATTGACCTATCACAGCTGGTAAGCTTAACCGAATATAGTAAACTACAATACTGCTCAGTCCATCAGATGATTTCATGAACAGTGATGACTTCACCAAGTGGAGAAACCAACAGAAAGAGACTAACTTACGACTACTACAATGCAATAATTTGTGGAATATTTCACCCACGACTCTTATCTCCTTCGACTACATGTGCGTGTTGAGCTTCTCTACATCGCTATCTCGATAATTACCTTATTTTATACTTTATTCTCAGTCTCCCACGACTGATATACGATAGCACGTAAAGAGAAAATGATCGAATCTTGTAGATCACGAGAAATAAAACTTAGCAAACTTTGAATTTCATGCCAGAAAAAAAAAAACAGAATTTAAAAAGGATGGTTTTTCCCTTGACACCGCTATTATTTTAACTACCTTGACTCCTCGGTTTATTGATTTAAAAAGTGATGATTAAAATTGTAATAAAACAAATATATGATGAAATTGAATTTATATATTTTTTGTTCTTGAGAATTTACAACAAGAATATTATACAATATTTATTTATTAGAGAGTAAATCTAATGCAATGCAATATTTATCAGTTACCAATTTATAAAGAAATAAATATGAAAATAATTTTGTATTCATAAATTTATAAACATTTACTAAATTGTAAAAATATGTGTACCAACTACAAGGAAATCCGTATTATTTATCATTTTATACTATTCAGATGAATTGGTCATTAGCCGATGTTTTGTCAAACATTCCAATAAATAATATAATAAATAAAATAAATAAATAAACAATCTAATAAATAAAGTGTTTATTATTTTTGTTGTCAATTCTCAAGAATAAAAAAATGTATAAACTCACTATATTTAGGTTTTATTAAAATTCTAAGCATTGATGTTTTAAAACAAAAAGCAAGATTGATAGCGGTGTTAAGGGAAATACCGTCCTTACGAGACTCAATTTTTTTTTTTTTTTTTTGCAGGAACGAAGGACTAAGTTTGCTAAAACTCACTTACCTCAACTACGTCTTATATACACTTCATATATAAAATATAAATAGAAGAATTGAAACTCGGAAATAATATAAACCAAAAACTCTAAAAACATTCATTTTTATGTCTGTTCCTTCCACTTAAAATTGAACAGATAATTTTGATACTATTCATAATATCGTATTAAGATTCCAGCTACGTGTAAATATATTCTGTGGGAACTGAAATTCCTAACAATAAAATATAAAACAATTGCCGTGCCCAAGAAATATCAACTACAATATTTATAAACCAATCGCACTCAAGAAAACACTTACATCTTAAAACACACCAATAAAATCATAGAATACAAATCAGAAAGTTTGTTGTATTAGTCATCATTATTTCTAGGTAGATACTGCCCAGATATCGTGCGGACGTAGTAGTAGGGCCAATTAGGAATAAATAAATAATTTAATTCTGGAGCCGATTTTGTTACGAAAAAGTGTATAAAAACATACGAAATCCGTTCCCAAAGAGGATATACACAGCTGTCACCAAACTCTACGCAACTCTCGCTTATGATCTTCACGACATCATGCTAAAAGCGACAGTGTTGACAAACTTCAGACTATGGCAACACCGCCAATAGTAAGAAACAATTTCTAACTATCTCTTGCATCCGCTTTACTATGAATCACCCACACACGTGTTGACTTTTTCATATAAACACACATATCACAACATGTTATTGTTTCTCACATACGTACACAAAGAGAGCTTATATTTTATTCCAGAACTTTATCAACCCAAACAAAAAGACATTATTTTCCAATCTATCATCAACTACTTGTATTCTTGTCGTTATATTAAATTAATGTTTATTTGTTGAAACTACGTTGTCTTTTCTACTGAATTTTATTCCTTCAATAAAAATCGTGATTATTCTAGACGGTCAAATTACGAGCGACCCTGTAACGATATTTTGTTAATGTATCGAGATCTTGTAGTTTTATAAAATTAAACCCGAATATTAACCTTATGACATTAATTTGGAATTATAAGAAGAATGAAAGATTAATCTAAAAAGGACTAAAAAGGTATCTAAAAATAAATTTAAAATATTTAGATAAAAGGGTGTAAGAAATTAATGTAAAGAGAATTGGGGAGATATTAAAGTATGGGAAATTGTATAAATATAGTGTAAATAGGTTATAAAGTGCGGGACAATAAAAGATAGAAATTAGAATTAGTTATACTTTCGACATTTGAAGAGTTAGAGGGGAGTGAATATTATGGAAATATGGTTAAGAATTAAGTTAAACCTATATTTGGAAATTTGAATTTGTTTTTATATCGACATTTTAACACTAATTCATTACTCTAATTCAATAGTTGGCTTTGATTATTGTATTTTCTATACTTCTCTTATAAACATAAGTCACACCTATCTCTAAAACTATTAAGAGTAACTCTTTAATACACGCTGTTTAAAATGATAAACAAAGAAACAAAAAACAAGTTATTTCAAACATTAGTATCACTAAAAACAATGTGTGAAGTAATTAAAAACGAGGGATTTATTAATTCTTTAGAAATTGCTTTGCTTGCGTATCGGGTACGAAATCTAGCAAATATGGACCTTCGAGCTTCTTTCACACACTAGTTTTCAGACACCCGAAAATTGTTGCGTGTATATAACTCAAACACAATTATATATATATATATATATATATATATATATATATATATATATTATGAAATGGACAAAGTCCGACAATTATTTTAAGCTATTTTTATGTTTATACATTCTTTTTATAGATACAAATATTTAAGTAAACGCTCTGTGTATAATAAACAGTATTAAAGAACATTTACCGGCCTGAATAATCGAGAAATTTTCATAGAAATTATTCGTCCCCCGACAGGAATCGAACCTCTATCCTATACGGAACCGTCATATAGCCTGACGTGCCTTAACCGATTGAGCCACAGAGGATCGTTCGGTTAGCAAAGTCGATTCCTGTCGGAAGACGAATATTTCATAATAATTTAGGTACCAAAACTAACTAGAAAGAAAGAAAGAAAGAGACTGAGATAGATAGATAGATAGATAGATAGATAGATAGATAGATAGATAGATAGATAGATAGATAGATAGATAGATAGATAGATATGAACAGACTGAGATAGATAGATATGAACAGACTGAGATAGATAGATAGATAGATAGATAGATAGATAGATAGATAGATAGATATGAACAGAGATGTTTTAGGACATCAGAGCTGAATATTATCATAAGACCAATTATTAAGACAGACAGACGAGATAGATAGATAGATAGATAGATAGATAGATAGATATGAACAGACTGTGATAGATAGATAGATAGATAGATAGATAGATAGATAGATAGATAGATAGATAGATATGAACAGACTGAGATAGATAGATAGATAGATAGATAGATAGATAGATAGATAGATAGATAGATAGATAGATACGAAAATGCTCAGGCACCCCAAGTAATATGGCGTGTAAAAAGCTAAAATATACGAAAACGATTAGGCTTACATAACACCTCAGCAGTGTCATAGACTAATCATCTGCGTACGACGATGCATTGACGCTGTTTTTCATGCAAGATGTGTGCCGCGTGCAAGTACTGGATGCATAAATAAAGATGTTTTCCATCAGTTGGATTTCTAACTTCTCATTTTTTATTGGCCTTAATTTTTGATTACCATGTTTCTTAAGCTATAATCATCAAAAAGTCTTTAAAATCTTTCTGTTCATACCTAATGATTTTCTTAGCGCATCGTCCGGTCCATTCTCCTCCTTAATCTTTTGAACGGGATTAGATCTTTGACCCTGGTTCCCTGTTTAGGATTGTTTCCGGTTCTATCTAATTTCTTTTACTCCATACTTCTAAATAGACTTTTATTGAGTAATTTAATCTTAACATCTTCAAGTCTACAGTTAGCCATTATTTTTCCCGCCTAGCGCCTAGAACTTCACTTCAGGTCCTTTCTTACGCTAATACAACTCCCCAAAGTAACATTCAGTGGCGTTTGGGCGTTGTATGAAGATTGAAGATGAGTAAAAGAAAATATGAATTTTATAAATAATTTTTATTTATATGTTTCCTCTGCTAAATAATGTGAGATCGTTAAAGATTAATAAGCAGAGCCTCTCTAATGACGAGCTGTGTACGACTACGTCACCTGAAAAGGATCCTTGTATTATCAACTAGAATTTTCCTTAAAGGGTCTTTACACACACACACACACACACATATATGTGTGTCTTTATATCTATATATATATATATATATATATATTGAATACGACAGACAAGCTTCTTTTATTTATTTTTTATACAACTTCTCATGCAGTCTAATAATTTTTTTTTCTTTTCAGATGATAAATTATATAAAAACTGTCCGAATGTTCTTTTTATCCGAGCGCTTTCGGTTATACATTTAGATATTTTCAAGGATTAAATATTTTAACTTTTAAATAAGAAATAGTTTGTTGCACGTATGTAATTATAAAATGTCCAAGATATTGTGTCCATGTCCATAGTTAATATTATTAAGTGTTGGTTTTTTGTTCTTATTAATAATGCTACCATTATTTTAGCCATTTTTTTTGCATGTAGATGATGCTATTATATTAGTTTTGTCAACAAGTATGCTACTAATAGTTTCCGGATTTTTAAATGAGATCTATAGTCAGAAAGGTGTAGAATGAGTCTGCCTGTCAAACATGTTGTACTATGACCTATATAAATATTTACGAGTTTTGATTGATCAGGAATACAATGCCTTAATGTGCATTCAAATTCGTAAATAATAGTTGCCCTATTTAATTTTATATAATATATATCTGCAGGTGTATATACATATGGTTTTTTCGTGTGAATGTGTGTGTAGGTGTATATAGGAACTCATAGGCATATAAGAAGATATAGGTATGTGGATATAAATAGGGGTTTAAGACATGTGTAGATTAAAGATTGTAAAAGAAGGACCTAATTTTCTGCTAGTGACATCTCTTCCAAATCTCTCCTCTAATATTCTCCAATTGGAAGTGAATTTTAAATAACACGAAGGTAAAGTTTAGATTGGTATTTTAATTGAGATTGAAATATACTACCCCAGTGTTGATAATACAATTATTTAAATGGAAATAACCGTTGATAATTGGGTACATAAAAACAATCACGAGTTTACTTAATGAACAAAAATCAAAAACAATCACGAGTTTACTTAATGAACAAAAATCAAACGAATAGATGTCAACCTAACAAGCAATAAGATAAAAGTTTTAGTGGAATAAAAAAGATTACTAAATATAAAATGGATTACTCTTTCAATGTACTGTCTATGAATTTTTCCAATCGACTGTTTCATAGAAAATACCCAAAACTCCACCGAATTTCAAATTAATTTCTTCGTAGATTGTTAAAGTAACGCGAATTAACAGCGTCTAAGAATTTGAATGAAACCTGTCGTGTAATTGATTGGGGTTGTTGTAACTTCTTCCTTTAATGTCGTTCTTATCATCCACCCCTTAGCCATCTATATCTAGAGACGAGACACGTTAAATTTGAGCAACATCTAGCCGACACACTGGGGTTAAAAATAGGAAACTGAAATGATACATATGACATACTCATATCCTCTCTCCCACCTCACTCCCTCACCCCTCACTTCGTTAATTTTACGTATACTTGATGAGGTCCGTCAGAAACGTGTGAATTTCTTTTCATTTTTCATTTCAGCTTTTGGAAGTAAAGTCTGATGACCCAGAACCCTGTTAAAAGGGTTATGGTGAAATAGCTTATTACATGGAATCTTAACGTGGTCTGTTTTTTATTCAAACATATCTGCTCTGAATTTTACATTGAGCTCTCTGGATATCATCCTCCTCAGGTCTACCCATACGGATTACCTAAGTTTGCATAAACTATATATATATATATATATATATATATATATATATATATATATATATATTCAGGATGATTGAAAAGTAATATATATATATATATATATATATATATGTATATATATATTCAAGGTTACTGAAAAGTAATTCCCTATTTTATGTGTGAGTGGCCAGCCAGGAGTCCAGTTGGGACATTTTCTTTGGGTTTGGTTAAAGGAACAAGTCTACTATACCAAACCAAGACTTTAGAAAAACTTGAATGACAAATGTAAGAATTTATGTCTTCCATACCATAAGATTTACTGGCAAAATCAGTTGACGCGATTCCTGGGCGACTCGAGTAGCTGGTTGCAAAAATCTGGTGGCCATATTGAATTTTAAATAAACCTCATGCTAAACGCTTTCCTATCATATACATTTCTTGTAAATTTATAGTTAATAATGATAAGTATATATATATATATATATATATATATATATATATATATATATATATATATATATATATATATATATAAAGGCTCGAACACTGATATTCCATGGTTATAATTTATTACATTGGAATCGTAATCACGATCAATTCATTAGAATTACAAATTTTGATTTGTAGGTCTTAAGAGTTTGATTGTGGTTACGATTCCAATGTAATAAATTATAACCATGGAATATTAGTGAGACTTTTATATTATATTCTTATATATATATATATATATATATATATATATATATATATATTGACCACTAATACTATATCTATATATATATATTGACCACTAATACTATATATATATATGTGTGTGTGTGTGTGTGTACTTATTATATATATATATATATATATATATATATATATATATATATATATATATACAGTAGCGGCCATAATATAAGGAACGGAAACAACAAAGACATAAATATGTGTATTACTTAAAAAGTTATGCATGATTAGCAATGAAATTTTTACCGAATAAAGATTAGGGTGTAATGCATAAATATTATACAAAGTTTCAAAAATTTACATAATAGTTTTTTTTTAAATAAAGATTAAATGGAACAAAGGAAATAAGCTACTGGACAAAAGTTAAGGAATGATCTTGTTAATACTTGATTATGAACAAAATATCAACAAAATTTAATATTTGGTAAACATCCCCTTATTTTCAATGACTTCTCTACGTCGTCGACCACATGATCAAATTAATTTCTTGCAAAAATCAGCAGTAATTCCCTCCAATTCGTCTTTCAATAACTCCCATAGGTGATCCTGGTTTTTCGGGTTTCTTTTCTGAGCCCTTTCTCCAATTATCTTCCAAACTTTTTCTATTGGATTCAGGTCGGGGCTCTGGGCTGGCCACTTCATTAGGGCGATTCCTTCTTCTTCAAATGAAGCCAAAACATTCTGAGCTTTGTGGCAATGTGCATTGTCCTGGATGAAAATAGGAGATTCATAGAGATTATGGTGTAATCTTGGTACCACATGCTGCTGAAGAAGCCTTTTGTAAATCTCAGCATTGATATTGCCATGTACGCAGATGATAGGGCCAACTACTGCAGATGAAATCATTCCCCACAATATCACACTGCCGCCACCAAACTTAACGGTTTTCTTGACACATTGAAAAGTAAGTTTTGCCCTCAGAACCAAATATAGTAAACTTGGAATCGTCACTGAAATGAACTGTATCCCATTGCGCTTCAGTCCAAACAACATGTTCTCTCGCATATTCCAGGCGTGCCCTTTGGTTTCGCTTTGAAATGAGAGGCTTCAAAGCTGGAATACGGGCATGCAATCTTGCATTTTTTAACCTGCAAGCAACCGTTTTCCTTGAGATCTTATTATCTGTTTCTTCATTAAATTTACGGGCAATTGATGTAGCAGTTTCAAAACGTTTTTTTGTAGATATTCTAACAATTATTTGATCTTCTCTTTGCGATGTTTTTGGAGGTCTGCCGGTTTTTGGTTTTGCATCTAACATTTTATCGGTTTTATACCTGCTAATTACACGATGAGCGACACTTTTAGACTTATGAACAATATCAGAAATTTCTGAAATTGACTTTTTTCTTGATAGCAATAATGAGTTTTTTCCTTCAAAAGAGAGCATTTTGCGTGTAGAATTTGCCATATTGCATAAAAATAAAGTTCTAATGAATAAATGAACTTTTACTTATTGTTGAAAAGCTCCATCGAGTTTTTAACAATGTAAATTAAAAGTTTATGCAAATTATTAACATCGTTCCTTAACTTTTGTCCAGTAGCTTATTTCCTTTGTTCAATTTAATCTTTATTAAAAAAAAACTATTATGTAAATTTTTGTAACTTGGTATAATATTTATTCATTACACCCTAATCTTTATTCGGTAAAAATTTCATTGCTAATCATGCATAACTTTTTAAGTAATACACATATTTATGTCTCTGTTGTTTCCGTTCCTTATATTATGGCCGCTACTGTAGATATGAACCTAAAGAGCCAGGCAAACCTACCTAGGTTTCACCTATACGAATCCTCAGGGTCGACTGGCCAACGAGGTAAAGGTGGAACAGAATATATAACCTACAACATGAAAACAACCATGACCACGTGACTAAAAAATATCAACCAATAAAACCGTACCCACCCCAATGTTGACTTACGGTCTTACCTTACTTGGTTGATATATATATATATATATATATATATATATATATATCATTATATATATATATATATATATTAGTCACGTGGTCATGTTTGTTTTTATATTCTGTTCCACTCTTACCTCGTTGGCCAGTTGACCCTGCCGATCTGTATAGGTGAAACCAAGGTAGGTTTACCTCGCTCTTCAGGTTCATATTTAGGTTTGCTCTACTTAGTGTATTGGGCACTTTACGTAGTTACTTTTGCTTTACTCATTTTCTTTGGACTCTGAGCTTGTATTCTAGACGATTGTTTTCGCCTCAATTTCATGGTCTTAATTCTTTCTTTCTTTTTATCCCTTATTTTCCCTTGGGCATTGGTTTGTTCAATTACATTGGTTTTTCTAAACGAGTATAACTATTTATTATTATTATTATTATTATTATTATTATTATTATTATTATTATTATATACGCTTTTTCATTAATTCTCGTTTTCTTTCCTACACATGTATAGTGAAATGTAAATGTAGATTTGGGAAATCTAATACCATTTTTAATAAAAACCAGCTGTCTTTAATTCAAAAAATACATCTCTTTAATACGGTTAACAATGTATCTCCTTCGTTATGAACAAAAAACGATAGCATCTTGTGAAAATGAGAAAAAGTCACAATTGTCAAAATGACAGCGAAATCAATAGAAGGAAATTAAACTAAATATGGAAATAAACGTAAGACATTTCCTCACCCATCCACCACCATCACCACTACGTCACCAAATATTATCTGAATATAGATATTTTGGAAAACTTTTAGGAATATTAACAGCATTTTTTGATCATAGGTAAGTAACATGAAAGCTCCATTGAGAAATGGGAATGAGGTTAGGGCATCTTTGAAAACATTATTATTGTTTCCTTAATCGATAGACAATTGATAATCATGTTATCATGTCACATATTAATCTGTCCATGTGATGAAGAAACATTTGACATCGCAGTGATAACTATACGTATATACATTAGATGATTGATATATATATATATATATATATATATATATATATATATATATATATATATGTATGTGTGTGTATATATATATATATATATATATATATACATAGATAGATAGATATGTATGTGTACATGTGTATGTATGTATATGTGTGTGAAAAGTGTGTGTATATGGATATAGATGAATATGTGTATGTGTGGATATGTGAATATATTTTTATATGTGTGTAAATGGGTATATGTATGTGTGTATGTGGGTACACGCCTATGTGTATGTATATACGTGTATATGTTATTGTGTATGTGTGTATTCGCATGTGTTTTTGAGCATAGAAATATAGGTCCTTGTTGGATTAGTTAATCGTTATGTTTTTTTTTTATGTTTATATTTGATTTGTAACCTGTAGTCGATATTAAATTTGTCAAATTTTCTCGATTACAAAGCGGCCCTTTTAGTAAACGCAATTTTACTTTCCTTCGCCCCATCTCACTCCCCCACCTCGTCTTTCCCTCCCTCTTATTCTAACATTAGATTGTCTATGGTGTGTGTATGTCACCACGAAATGTATCTTTATGCATTAGACATCCGACAACATTCATTTTTCTCTTTTTTTTTAAACCCCTTCCACCCTTCTCTCCTAAAATTCTCTCTGTTAAGGTTTGATCTCCCTCCCCCTCATACTTACACTCTCTCTAAATTCTGTTTTTATTTCCGGAGTTGTTGTTTTCTGTTTTCTTTTTGAATTTGTAGGTCTGATGAATTTGGATCGTATTTACGATTCCAATGGAATAAATTATGACCATGGAATATTAGTGTTTAAGCCTTTATATATATATATATATATATATATATATATATATATATATATATATATATATATACAGGATTAACGTGAGTAAAATTGTCACATAATTACATGTTTTGTAAGCTATAATCATCAAAATGTCTTGAGAATCTTTTTCTTTTCATACCTAATGATTTTCTTAGCGCAGTTTAGACGTGGCACAAGGCCGAAAATATGCAGCACCTAGCGAGAAAAATCTGATAACTATTACACCACATCGAGGACCCACATCTCATATGTAAAGAATCGAATATATATATATATATATATATATATATATATATATATATATATATATATATATATTCAATAACAGTAGATAGAGTCGTCCATCGCCCGGTTCATCCTCCTCTCCAATCTTTTGAAGGGGATTAGAATTTTGACCCTGGTTCCCTGTTGAGGATTGTGTTTCCGGTTCTCTCTAGTTTTCTTTTACTCCATACTCCTAAATAGACTAAATTCACTAATTTAATCTTGACATCTTCAAGTCTAGAGTTAGCCATTGTTTTTCCCGCCTAGCGCCTAGAACTTCACTTCAGATCCTTTCTTACGCTAATACAACTCCCCAAAGTAACATTCAGTGGCCTTTGGGCGTTGTATGAAGATTGAAGATGAGTAAAAGAAAATATGAATTTTAAAAATAATTCTTATATGTTTCCTCTGCTAAATAATGTGAGATCGTTAAAGATTAATAAGCAGAGCCTCTCTAATGACGAGCTGTGTACGACTACGTCACCTGAAAAGGATCCTTGTATTATCAACTAGAATTTTCCTTAAACACACACACACACACACACACACACACACACACATATATATATATATATATAATTTCTGTCCCTTTCTTACACTAATACAACTCCCCATAGTAACCTTAAGTGGCCTTTGGGCTTTGTATTGGGTGAAGATGAGGAAAAAAATATGAATTTTATAAATAATTTTTATATGTACCTTTATATAGATAGATATATAGATAGATAGATAGATAGATAGATAGATGGATGATTAACGTGAGTAAAATTGTCACTTAGCTGATTGATGTTACCTTTAGCAAGATGACTTCAAAATTTTGTATTCAGCTTATTCTTCCACTCTTCAATTCAGCAATTTACTTCCTATATCTTCCAATTTTTCTTTTTAAGCACACTTAGCATTAGTGTAAATTTTCTTCTGTATTCTATGTGTTTGTGTGTTCGTCTGCACTGATGTGCGTCGTGATAATTTTACCCTTTTCACCGTTTTTTTTTTTCAATCCATAGCAGTCGGGCTCTAGACATATGACCTATTTTTTATTTAATCTATTCATTTATTTTTACTTATGGGCATTTTAGTTTTTTTTCTAAGATGTTGTATTTAATTTAATTGAACAGTGTTTAAATCGGTCAAAAATTGAACCCTGTACATATATACATTTCGACATCGAGTTACAAAGTTATTTACGCTTTTATGATAAGGTTTGGAGAACAAAAAAATTTCAGGCATTTTCTGCATGTTCTTTGCAACGGAATTTTTTTTTGGGGTCGGGGAGTAAAGAGAAATTGTCAAGATTTTTTATTCAGTGGCAGTCAGTGGGCGAGAGAACAGAGGAATATGAGGTGTGTGGCAAAGTATTGTATCCCAAGTCGGTGAGTTTCTGCAGTCTTATCCGAGCAACGAGCATTTTCATGAAGCAGAATTGGACCTCGTCGATTTACCAGGGCCATTCGTATTTTGCTTAATTAAATGTACATTTCATCCAGTTGTTGGCAGTAAACTCGAGCTATTTTCACTGGTGCCCTAACTGCATGAATTTAAGCGTGCTACTAGGTTGGCATCTTAGTCCCACTCTTTTACTGTCGAAACGGCTAAATGTAGCCGTCTCTTCTACTCCTACAGCTTCTCTTGCACTTCCCGACAGTGGAACTCACTTCCTCTTACTTGCCTACCTGATAAGTATAATCTTCAAAACTTTAAATGTAATGTCAATCGACATCTTCTGATGCCTTGATCTTGAGCCCTGTCCATCTCTTTATCCTTTCCTCAAACAAAACTCTTTACTCTTACTCTCACTCTCTGTAAACCCTTGCATGCTAGTGTCACTCCCGCCTTGCTTGACTGCAATGATTATATATATATATATATATATATATATATATATATATATATAATTATTTATTTAAAAATTATAACATCGATTGCGTCTAGCATGAAACAGACTGTCGCCTCTAAGTGTTGACTTCAATGTTCACTTATATAGTTACACACGCTCTATCTCGGATATTGAGCACTTTATCCCATAAATATAGCAAACTTTACGACTATAATTTTTTATATATATATATATATATATATATATATATATATTATCTTAAGACGTTTCTGCTGATGTATCAGGACACAAAATTGCTTGTCTTGCTTATCTAATGCGTTATATAAATGTTTTTAACAGGTATTTTTCATTTTTTTTTTTGCCATTTTTCAAATGACCACACAGTTTACAGTATTAAGTAGTGATTAATTACTTGAAAATTTATAGAATTTGGAGAGCATAACATCAATTTCCCATAAAATTTTGGTTTTTGTGTGCCCCGGGCTTCATTTTCATCAATTTGTAGAGTGAGTTTTTCTCATCTTAAAAGAATACCTGAAAATTGTAATGTCCCTGATTGAAGATCGTGTCCATTTGGAATGTGCCTGATATAGTACGTGTTACTACGGGCATATAGTCACAAATCAGCGTGACCGAGGCTCTGAGTGTACTGGCCTACTTAAGACGGTTGATCACGTTAGATAAGGTGAGCTCTCTCGCTCAGCATAGTTGCAATATTAACAAGAAGGTTGTTCTGTGGGGATTGAATGAACATGGCTGAGCAGGCGTCTGCAACAGAGATTGGCAAACCATCAATATATATATATATATATATATATATATATATATATATATATATATACAGTGGGAGGAAACAAATTTTCGTACTCATAGACATTTTTAATTTATTGTATTTCCAACTAATGAATAAACATACTTTTCATATAATTAGCTGTAAACAGATGCCTGACTAAATATGCGTAGAAAACAGGAAAATTCGATTTACTTGAAATAAATCCAATTTATTCATTTTAATGGGTGGAAAAAGTATTCGTACAATGGAAATTTCAGATTTTAGAACTTTTAAATTGCTTTAATACTCTAGATTATTCTAGAATGTTCCAATAATGTTATCAGCAGTTATTTTTTAGCACTAACATAACCTTCTGTAATTGATATTCGTGCAAGAAGGTTATTATCATGGCAAGAGATAAAGAATTGACAAATTCACAAAAAGAACTGATTGTTAAGCTCTGGAAAGAATTTAAAAGTCACAGAAAACTCTGACAACCTGAATATTCCATTTACTACCTTTAGTTTATTCATTGCAAGGTATAAAAACTCAAAACCGTTAAAAACCAAAGAAATTCGTCAAATTAAACATCATTCAATGGTTATTTGTCAAGATTTGATCAGGAACCTGTGTCACTAAACAGACAATAAGCAGTGAAATTCATAGAAACAATCTAAAGTCAAGCCCCCCTTGGAAAACTCCATTGCCATTCTAGAAACAGAGAAATGTCATGTTGAAATTCGTTGGTGAACATAAGCATAAGGAAAAATCGTATTGAGAAAGAGTATTATGGACAGACGAAACCAAGATTGTGTTGTTTGGACTTAATCCTAGAAATCATGTATGGAAGAAAGATGGAGATGCCTTCAAACAAAAGAACACAGTGCGAACTGTGAAATTTGGTAGTGGCAGCACAATGGTTTGGGGATGTTTTTCTGCAAAAAATTCAGTAATAGATGGTAGAATGAATACCGCAGTATATCAAAATATTTTGGAAGCAAATTTAATGATTTCGTTTGAAAAACTTGCACTTCTTGATTGGATTTTCCAGCAAGATAATGATTGGCACACCGCAAAATCTATAAAGAATTGTCTTGCTGAAGATAATGCAAAAATCCTGAAGTCAGTCCCCAGATATAAACCAAATCCAGAATCGGTAGCGTTATTTGAAAATTCAAATCCAATCGAGAGCTCCAACAAACATTCCAGATCTGAAGACCATATGCGAAGAAGAATAGAACAAAATAGCAACTAAAATTGGCAAATCATTAATTGAGAACTATAAGAGGTTGCTTCCTGTAGAAGTGAATAATGGCTATTATGCAAATTCATTTTTGTATTGTACAAATACTTTTTTCACACGTTAAAATGGATAAGTGGGATTTATTTCTATTAAATCAAAAAAAATGTGCATATGTACTTATTATGCATCTGTGTATAGTTAGTGATAGGAAAAGTATGTAATAAATTAAAAATCTAAAAACTAATGAAAATAGAGAAAACATAAGTTTACGTTGATGATTGAGCTAGCACGAAGTCACAAGTAATCGTGGCCGAGGGTTTGAAGGTACTGGACTTGTTCACGCTGTGCATCACGCTAGATGATTCTCTCTCTCTCTCTCTCCCACTCTCTCTCACTTCTCTGTCTCTCTCTCTCTCAAAATATAAATAAGGGTAGCTCAGCATAATATCAGAATAAAACACAGGTGGTTTTTGTTGGTGCTTAAAATGTTTCTGCATATATATATATATATATATATATATATATATATATATATATATATATATATATTACTTTAAACGTTTAAACGACATTTTGAGATATTTGTGAGTGAAAATGAAGATGACTAGACGGAACTGTTCAAAAGCCGCCGATGGTTGAGCTAGCACGAAGTCCCAAGTCATCATGACCGAGGGTTTTACCACGCTGGCCTTTTTTTTTTTTTTTTTAAAAAAAGATGACTGATCACGCCAAATTATGCGTTCTCTCTTAGAAACTGTCAGCAATATCTGCTCAACATATTTGCAATATACACCACAGGTGGTCTCTGTTCGTTCAGAGTGTGTATGTACAATAAGAATTTGCTTGCAGCCCCGGGAGATGCGTGTATTTTTTACGTATGCAAGAGGGCAGCATATATGTTTCATCTGGTTTATATGTAAGCCAACAAGCCAGAAAGCCTTGTGAATTTTAAAAAGCCACGACCTGAAATATATAGCAGATTGACATCCCAGTTAAGGAAGTGTAAACTAATGGGTTAGCTGCCATCAGATCATTTATAAGCTCTCGCACGTTGAAGAGGAAGTAACTTTAAAGTATATAAATTTACATATTTATTGTCTTCAATGAGGAAATGAACAGATTATGGAGGCGAGCTCAAATACAAATAGACTCATAGGCGCCAAATGTAATATGATCAAGCTGTGCAAATGCCAGTAATCTATTTTAATGACAAAAGCAATAGAACATAACACACCTCATTATTATATGATTACGATTACGATTTAGCAATCTTCGTTTTTCTCGAACGTAGAATAGAAAAAAAAGAGACTATGAGATGGATAAGAATTTCTTAGTCCAAATTGGCTGGTTCGAAGGAAATGACGATTTCCTCTTACCATTTCCAGCAGTTGCACTCCTCTCCTGCCCCGAAACACTTCTTTTGTGCTGGACACGTGTTTTCAGGACGTTGGCAATCAAGATTCTCCACAATTTCTTGGTTATTTTTTTAACTCTTAATAGATTTTGTTTTCACTAAGTGGTTATGCGTTGTTGTTCCTCTATCCCTCTTGCCTTCAATCTGTCCTAACAGATCTTCTTCTTTATGTACCGTTTCCATTCAGGGTATAGGTGATCATGGCTCTCCACAATTTCCTCTTCTTTGTAGCTCTTAATAAATTATGTCTTTTTGTTATCTCTCCTAAACCTTGTTCCGACATCCATTTACTCAAGCTCACTAAGTAGGTTATGCGTTGTTTTCCTCTATCCCTCTTGCCTTCAATCTGTCCTAACAGATCTTCTTCTTTATGTACCGTTTCCATTCAGGGTATAGGTGATCATGGCTCTCCACAATTTCCTCTTCTTTGTAGCTCTTAATAAATTATGTCTTTTTGTTATCTCTCCTAAACCTTGTTCCGACATCCATTTACTCAAGCTCACTAAGTAGGTTATGCGTTGTTTTCCTCTATCCCTCTTGCCTTCAATCTGTCCTAACAGATATTCTCCTTTATGTACCGTTTCCATTCAGGGTATAGGTGATCATGGCTCTCCACAATTTCCTCTTCTTTGTAACTCTTAATAAATTATGTCTTTTTGTTATCTCTCCTAAACCTTGTTCCGACATCCATTTACTCAAGCTCACTAAGTAGGTTATGCGTTGTTTTCCTCTATCCTCTTGCCTTCAATCTGTCCTAACAGATATTCTCCTTTATGTACCGTTTCCATTCAGGGTATAGGTGATCATGGCTCTCCACAATTTCCTCTTCTTTGTAACTCTTAATAAATTATGTCTTTTGTTATCTCTCCTAAACCTTGTTCCGACATCCATTTACTCAAGCTCACTAAGTAGGTTATGCGTTGTTTTCCTCTATCCCTCTTTTTGCCTTCAATCTGTCCTAACAGATATTCTCCTTTATGTACCGTTTCCATTCAGGGTATAGGTGATCATGGCTCTCCACAATTTCCTCTTCTTTGTAACTCTTAATAAATTATGTCTTTTGTTTATCTCTCCTAAACCTTGTTCCGACATCCATTTACTCAAGCTCACTAAGTAGGTTATGCGTTGTTTTCCTCTATCCCTCTTGCCTTCAATCTGTCCTAACAGATATTCTCCTTTATGTACCGTTTCCATTCAGGGTATAGGTGATCATGGCTCTCCACAATTTCCTCTTCTTTGTAACTCTTAATAAATTATGTCTTTTTGTTATCTCTCCTAAACCTTGTTCCGACATCCATTTACTAAAGCTCACTAAGTAGGTTATGCGTTGTTTTCCTCTATCCCTCTTGCCTTCAATCTGTCCTAACAGATATTCTGCTTTATGTACCGTTTCCATTCAGGGTATAGGTGATCATGGCTCTCCACAATTTCCTCTTCTTTGTAGCTCTTAATAAATTATGTCTTTTTGTTATCTCTCCTGAACGCTATCCTCACAGCTATGCGAGGTAGTGATAAATAAGCTAGCTTAGGTAATCATTGCATCTGAGTAGTGAGGTCGGTCACCACCGAGTGTCCTATTGTTGTTACCTACTGCTAGATTAAGGTGATCTCAGTAAATAACATTTACACAAATGTGGCTTAGGATAGGAAAAAGAAAAGTTCCGTGGAATATATTCTTCATCTGAATGTCATGTCCCTTCATAACTCTCCAAAATTTTCTGTCCTCTTTTAGCTGTTAATAAATTTTGTATTTTTGCTATTCTCTCCTAATGCGTGTTCTGCCAACTCTATACCGAAGCTCATTAGGCTGGGGTTATGCACTGTTTTCCTCTGTCCCTCTTATGCTCCAATATGTCATGTGAGTGAATTTTCCCGGTCCTTTTTCATTAATATGCGCCCTAGAAATTTCAGCTGACTCTTTCTGGTGTTAAAGACGTGTGTTATTCTGTAAAACTTCCTCATTTCTCACATTTTTATTCTATGGTATTCTCAGTATCCTTCTTCAGAACCACATTTCTGTTGCTTCAAGTCTTTTCATCATCTGTGAGGAGATTGTCCCGCATTCATTGCCATATAGGAGGACCGATATTACGTAACAGTTCAGTTTTCTTTTCTTTATGTCTAACGGAATATTCCCTAATTGCTTAGCTTTTGGAAGGCATCTTTCGCTATCCCAGTGCACCTTCGGATTTCACTGTCGAATTTTCTGTCTGCTGTTAAAGTACTCTGCAGATATTTAAATGGTTGTACTTGCTTGATTTTCGTATCTAAAATTTTTAATTTGTATGCTAGGCTGTTCCTTACGCAGATATCAGAAAAAAGAAAAGTATGCACAAAAAATTTGCTGGCCACTACGTATGTTTTACCTGGCTTCATCAACATCAGCTCTGCTTGATAACCTGACTTATTTGGTCTTCAAAATCGCGACGTTGAGGATCGAACTCACTACTCAGGCGTAATTGTTCTAGCAAGACAAGTTTGCTAACCATTACACCGCCTCGGGGCGCCTCTGCTGAATATGATAGACGTATACTCTGAATACTCTGATATACAGCGGCGTATCTCGGGTTTGGAAAATAGGCCACGTATCTTAGACGCCACTTGCGGGTGGAGCACCACAACGCCACTGAACACTGGACGATTTATTTGGAGAGAAAAAAAATCATTAATTAGGCATTCATCAGTAGATTTTTGGCATTAATTAGGGCATCCCTCCCCACCTCTAATGGCATTCTATTCTTGGACTAACTCTGTTCCTTGTTTTCATTACCGACATTCCTGATCTCATCAGTTTTCCGAGCCGTCATCTCTGCTGAAAACACAACTGTTTTCTCCTGTCTTAATAGCACGTATTATAGGTTCGTTAAGATCAAATTGGCAGCTGATTTTAAAAATGGCATTCAATCTGTTGTTAACTGGAGCAAGAAATGGATTATTAATTTTAACACATCTTAAACGAAACTGATGTCTGTTAATCATCTTAAAAACACTTTTGGCCTTCCGTCTCTCCAGAAGAACAACTCACTTCCCGTTCTTGATCTATCGTTTCCCATTGATACGGAATGGAAATGATTATACTGAATCAATTGCAAAATCACATATCCGGAACCCTATCCTCACATCTATGCGAGGTAGTGATAAATAAGCTAGCTTAGGTAATCATTACATCTGAGTAGTGAGGTCGGTCACCACTGAATGTCCCATTGTTCTTACCTACTGCTAGATTAAGATGAGTTCACTAAATAACATTTACACAAATGTGGCTTAAAATAGGAAAAGAAAAAGATCCGAGGAATATATTCTTCATCTGAATGTCATGTCCCTTCATAACTCTCCAAAATTTTCTGTCCTCTTTTAGCTGTTAATAAATTTTGTATTTTTGCTATTCTCTCCTAATGCGTGTTCTGCCAACTCTATACAGAAGATCATTAGGCTGGGGTTATGCACTGTTTTTCTCTGTCCCTCTTATGCTCCAATATGTCCTGTGAGTGAATTTTCCCGGCCCTTTTTCCTCATTATGGAAATTCGGTTCACTTTATCGTAGTAGGTAGCTTTCCGCGCCAGAATCTATCTTACATATTTATAAGTCTACCATTCGTCCGTTAATCGAATATTGCTGCCACATCTGATCTGATGCTTCTGCTATATATTGACATAATCCAAAGACGAATTTGCAATGTTATTGTTCCATTACTGGCATCTCGGTTTCAATCACTTCACCACCGTCATAACGTACCTTCCCGTTTCCTCTTTTGTTGATATTCTTATAAGTTTTTGTTGTGGATTCCGGGTTGAAATCCGGTACCAATAAATAACAAACGCCAGGAATGAATATATGAAAATAATGTATTAACGTAATAATACAAACTGGTAAAGCAGGTTAGTAGTTCCAGGAATACGGGTTAGTAGCAAAATATCTATACAGTCTTTGGTATTGAAGTATCGGTGTATGACTTCTTACTGAGTCTACGTGCTTGCTCACTGTGACTCCTACAACGCTGTTACCTTCACCCTCACTCTTCCGGTTACCTACAAACTTTTACTCTGTCACTCTGGACTCGACTCGACTCTTCGGTCTTGCCCTCTCGGGTCTTGACGTAGCCGTAGTATATGTATATACTGGGTGAGTCTATTTGTATAAAAAGGGGTGGACCCCTCAACAGTTTTCTTCGTTAGCACCTCAACTTCACAAATTTAAGCGCAGCACTAGATTTCCAGCGAGGTCATAATTTCACTGTTAAAATTGTTAGCTGTAACCATATGTTCTATGCTAATAAGTTCTTTCGTACGTGGAACTCTCTCTCCTGTTAACTACGATATTAAAACATTTAAATGGAATGTCAATCTTCATCTTCTGTCTCCTTGAACTCTGACCTTTTATTGTCCTCTCTGTTTATTTTGAATAATCCCTCCCATTTTCGTGGTTTCATTGATTACATTGGTTAATTTTTTTTTTTTTAAATTATATTGACAGTGTGAGTGTTGTGAATGTCAAATTCTCTAAGCCATCTATACTCATTATATGCCCACCCCCAAATTCAAGAGTCACTTTCTGATTCTACAACAGGGATCGAGTTGGATCTGGTCAAGATTTAAAATAATCAAAGTGAATTAAAACCATGATCGAAGCACAATGTTACTTCTGACGTGAAACATCTGTTACCTTCCATTTTACGTCATTAATAACGTTCCCTACGAGTGGGTTGTGTATTGCTTAACGATCAAATGATTTTAACACAAAAAACAAGTCCTTGTCCGGTGGCAAAAGTTGTTGGTGGCGCCAGGTGTGACAGTACCACCTTAACCACTGAAGCTGTGTTACCTCCCCTGGTTAGCAGGGGCAAGAGCAGGGGATCGCGCGTGCTTTCACATATTGTATGAAGAGAATTTAAGTGTCTTTTTGCTTTTATTTTCCTTAAAACTTCCTAGTTGATCACATGAACCATCCATGCAATTCTCAGCCTCATTCTCTAGAATAATAATAACGCCTCAAGTCGCCTCTTCATTTGTAAAGAAATTGTCCAACATTCGCTACTATACAGATGGACTGACATTACATATCAGTTCGCTTCTCTTTGATTCTAATGGATAGAACAAAAAGGAAGATGGCGACTATAATTACAAACTTGGATCGTGTGGATATGATCCTGTCGCTCTCTGTATCTTCTCTGCTCTCGGCCTCCTCTACTCCCTGCTTTTCTCGTTTTCTCAAATAAATAGCGTGCCATAGTTAATGTGAGTAAGTGTTGTTCCTAGCCTGTTCCCGGCTGCCTCTTTAGTTATGATCCAAATTGAGATTCCCAACCACCCCAGTTTGTTTTGGCCCCTTTTCATCTCGACTGAGTCAGCTTTTTATTTCCCATGTCCGTAAATTTTTCTCCTCTCCCACTCCCCTAGCGAGAGAGCTTCTTGATTTTGTTCAATGGGCAGAATACTCTTTTTGAGGGTTGGACGGGCCCTACTGACATCAGTTATGTTTAGTTTCTTTTGTGCTAACATTTTAGTTTCTGATTGGGTTCATTTCCCTCCCCTCTAATTTTATTCCTCCATGAATTTTTAATTACACATATATTATCATTATATTTTTATGATATGGGTCGCGTTTTGTAGGACCCCCTTGGAAGGATGCGGTATTATGGTGTATGGAGGATTGATTGGTGACGAACGAGTTTTGGTGGTGAATGGGCAAATTATAATGAGTGAACGGGTCGTGAATCAGATGAGCTAGATATAAGATAGTGACGACCAGCCTCAAACCCTCCCCAGTTCGTCCTTGTGCGATAATTGTGTAATTTCACACAATAAATAACAATAAATAGCGTTCCATTTCTTTCTCCAGTCAGTTTTAATTTGGGCTTGGCATTGATAAGCCAGGATAAGAACTACACAAAGGGGGGTGGAGGGAGACTCGAATTCACTAGTTATGTATCGATATATGTCCCCCAAAATTCTAATCTGAAAGTTTGCTTCACATCGTCTGCAGGCCACAGCTCAACAGGCATCGAGTTGGATCTGGTCAAGATCTAAAATAATCAAAGTGAATTAAAACCATGTATCGATATATTTGCAAAATTTATCTTAGTTTGACGCTAACAACGAACATTTTTTCTTCTTAGTTAAGAACAACACATTAATTGTATATTTCAGTGAGGAGAGAACTTAGTAGAAATGACTTTGACAAACGAGATTAACTTTGAGAAAATCGCCCGAGAGAAGACGTTAGCCTACTCAATCAGTTGTGTCTGAGTTGACTGCCATCAAAATAAGAGAAAATTAATTCGTTGTAGATAATTGGAATGGTCCGAAGAGGTGTTTACCGCTGGAATGCTCTTCTGTACAGAGAAAATTAAGTGATGAACCTTTGGGGCGTCGTATTATTTACACATAGAGGAACATCGGCTGTAAAGCGATGGTCAGTGCATTCCTCTTGCAAGCAATTGTTAATGCATTTCTTCTCTACAGCGATCCAGAGTTGATTAACAACGATAGAGAATCTATGACTTTATAAAAAATATCTAATGTGACTGGTACCATCTGTTGCAAACTTCTAATCTAAATGTTTCTCTTGGATTTATGCATCTGAAATAAAGGCCTTTCTATTCTGGGTACCGTCTACCTTTTGAAGTTCATGGACCACTAAATGTAGAATTTTAAATATGGCGGACCACTAACATGAATTTAGAAAAAAAGGTAAATATATTTATATAATAATAATCAGAAAACATTTATTTTATTAATATGAAATTATAGTGTAATTATTTTAAATAAATTTTATTTAAATAAAACAAATTGAAATTTTGAAGTTTCATAAAAATTGAAATAATATCCCAATTTTTCTGCAGACCATCAAAAGTTTTACACGGACCATCAGTGGTCTGTGGAACTCCAGTTGGCGACCACTGCACTAGCAGAAAAAGCGATATGGTTTTGGAAAAAAATTCTTTTTGCTGCATAAACGAGTTGTATTTGAAGTTTTCGTTCACTTCTGACACGAAGTCATCAAATTCATCATTTGAGAAAATTTTCGTGTTTTTAAATGTTTTGAAATTTTTTTTGAATGTTTATTTATTTAAATTAACATTCATAAAATTTCAAATCCTTTTTTTTTCATCTGGGCTCGAAACCAAACATTTGCCCCTGTGATATATCTGCAACTATTTCAAACGCTGTGACAGACCTTCCAATAAACTTATAATAAATACGGAAATAAACGTATTTTATGTGATTGAGTTCTTTGGAAAAAAATCAATAAGGACACAAGGTAAGTAAATATGTCGAGGCCCTTTGATCGACAAAGGATCGAAGAGAAAAGTTTAAATCACGTCTTAGACTGTTTATGTTTGCTTCGATATAATGTCCTTAAGAGAAATACAGATTCACCATCTTGTGAAATATCTTGTCACAAATATGACATTGTTTGACAGAGAAAGGAATGGCTGAGCGAACCCACAAACAAACTAATACCATAATTAAGTTACTTTATTAAGCTGTATATCTTAGTTGCAACTGGAAACTATTTTTTTTTCATTTATACAAGTTTGGTTAAAAACCAACGGAAGTTCTTTGTTAAGAACTTATTTATTTTTTCTGTATTTGGTTCAATGTCTGAATACTGCATTCTGTAGAGGTTTCTTCTAGACTCGATGAATTATATATATATATATATATATATATATATATATATATTAAGACATTTTTATGTATATATATATCTTTTTATCGATACAAATATTTAAGTAAATGGTCTGTTTAAAACAAACAGTAATAAACATTTACCGGCCTGAATGTCCGAGAAATTATCATAGAAAATATTCGTCCTCCGGTCCCACCAAGGGACCTAAAGTTAGAAATGGCGTCATGACACTTTCCACTAACAAAAAAAAAATACATAGATAAAGCCCTTTGTAAAGTGTGAGCTGTAATTGTGAGAACAATTTTTTGTATCTCTTTGAGGCATGGACTTCCAGGAATCCCTTCAAATAATCTACTGGAATCTTTTCCAACCAATCCTAGAGCTCCAACTACAACAGGGATTGTTGATGTTCCCATATGCCACATTTTCGAGATTTCTATTTCAAGGTCCTTGTATTATGACAGCTTTTTGAATATCTTCAAAGATACATTGCAGTCAGCAGGGACTGCCATATCAATAAGGAGGTACTTTTTTGTTTCTGGTCTTTAATAACAATATCTGGGCGCTTGGCTTTGATTGTTCTGTCAGTGTGTATTGTGTAGTCCCATAGAATTGTAACAGGTCCTATCTCCGTAACTGGGTGTGGGTGGTGTTCATACCATTTTCTTTCAGTTTCCTTCCCGTAAAAGTTTCAAATTTTCCAGTGCAGATATTGGCCCACTCTGTCATGCCGGGTTTTATACTCAGTGGGTGCCAATATCGTGCAACCTGATACAAGATGATCAATCGTTTCTGGATATTTATCACAGAATTTGCATTTTGGGGTAACACAATATTTTACTATAGGTGCTTGATAATTCTTAGTTAACACGCATTGGTCCTGTGCAGCAAGGATAAAACCTTCAGTTTCAGCTTTCAACCCTGCACTACATAGCCACTGATGGGCATGGGTTTTGTCTACGTCAGCTTGTTTGGTACGGGCAGAGTATTGACCCTGAAGCGGTTTATCTTGCTATTGTTTCTGTATCTGGTCGGTTGCATTTGTCTTTGCTTTCTTTTTTTAAGTATTTTGCAGCTTCAGCCGGTGTATTGTGCTTTACTTGTATTTCTGCGCTCATATAAATGTGTGTGTAAGGATAGAAAATATCATGGTGCACATACGTTGTCGCAGATAATAAAGGCAATGTGACTAGCACTAAAACGTTATATGCTTTGAAAAAATGATGTTCACTCATGAATAAACCAAACAGAGCATGCGCAATGAAAAGGCCACAACTCATCTTTATTTTCATAAGTGACAATAATTCCATAATTTTCTCAGAGGAAACTTATTCTCTCATTTACCTACGTATCTGTCTCTGTCTCTGTCTCTGTGTGTGTGTGTGTGTGTGTGTGTGTCTGTCTCTCTGTCTCTGTCTCTGTCTCTCTCTCTCTCTATCTGTTTATAGATACACAAACATTACTTAATGGAGTTTAATATTATTAATAACAATAATAATACGAGTAAAGTTAGATAGATATGAACAGACCGAGATAGAAAATAATCGAAATAAATGGTAAGGCTCAGATATATTTATAATTCCTAACAATCTCTTAATTCAGCTTAATAGAATAACTTCAATACTGCAGGAAAGAGAGGCCCACCAAAAAGACGGGAAGAGTAGAGGTCAATCACCGGTAAGAAAAACGGTGAAGCAAAAACAATATAAGTACCGGCCAAGCGGCACTTATGAACAGTCTTTTTGGAATACCGTCAAGAACACAACGCTCATGCTACAAATACCTCGAAAAGGCTTGTAATGATTTAAAGACAATCAGTAATCCTCTATCAGTTTAAGAAAAAATTATGGAAATTTGGGTGAAATAATAAAAGTCCCAAAAAGAAGAAATATTTGTTTGATAATGCTAAATTTGGCAGAACGCCATAAGCAAAAATAACAATAGTAATACAGTGTGACCCGGATGTAAGAGAGGACCGGAGAAGAAGTCTCTTATATCCGGGTTTCTCTTATATCCGGGTTTGGTCTATTTTATATACATTAACACAGGCTCTAATTTGGGACCAGAGAAAATCTCTCTTATATCCATGTTTCTCTTATATCCGGGTCTCTTATATCCGGGTCTCTTATATCCGGGTTACACTGTACAAGCACAATAATTTTGGCAAATGTCATAAATTATTTCATGTAAACATAACACCTTGTTAACTGAATAAAGTGTTATTTTTATTATTATTTTCTTTCCTATTATATATGGTTATTATATTTCGTTTATTTGCATGCCTACACAAACTTTCGGCTAGTTCTTGCTAAGGACTGAGTAAATGTAACTCCTCTCAAATTGGAGAACATTTCTCAGTTTCCTCGTAAATCGCAGTAACGGCGTGCTCAATAGCAAAACTTCCTCAGATCACTCTTGCCTCTCTTGTTTTTGTCAATGTTCCAAGGACCCCTAACCGTCGTGTTTCACGGTGTTTGTAACATCCCGAGCTAGGTCCTGGTGATTTGCCATGATTTTTCTGTCTTTCGACGGGACCTTGCAAAGCCATCTGCACGAACCGGGATATATTCCTTCTTTTATTTAAGGGTATCAGACCCGACCTGACGCTAAATAGAGGGAAGTAGTCCGCATCTCAAAAACTAAGACTATCTTATTGTTCTAGTTCCCGCATAAGACTGGTTTTGATGGTATTCATCAAGAACGGGCGGGCAGGTAGCACAACGGTTAACGGCGCAGAACGTAGAATTGTCGTTCAAAGTTCACTAATAAAACTGGAAACCTGAATACATTTCTTATCCTCCAAGTTTGAGTAAAAGTGTATATTAGACTGACTTCTTTAGGATTGCTAAAGCAACCCTCCTACTGAAAGGAAAGCTGATTTCGAACCCGTATCCTCACACACACCGCATGAAGCGTGAGAAAAAATTCGATTTACATCGAAGCTTGCTCTAGCGGCAATTCATTGCAATTGACCCTTAATTATCGATTCTGTTGAAATACTGGGCCTCTAACTGTGCATGCACTTAATACACAGATGTCGTTTCTTCTCAGGAAATATCATCATTCGGAGTATGTTTAATAGTTGAATATTTTATTGTGGGTCACATTCTGTAAGTCGGTCTTGTATCCGTCAGTACCAACAGCCCAACTGTATGCACTCACAACATGTAAACACACTTCATCAATCTTTCATCGCTTCAGATGACGAACATATTTCCCTCCAGAAATTTTCAGTCTTCACAGGCAGTCTTTTCATATTGTATTTTTTAAACTATTACCAGCATTAACTTTCAGTTGCGTTTCATTTTTTTTCTCTGTATTATGCATCTGTTTAACGATAGACTTATATTGAGGCATATTTGGTTATTACAGACCAGCTAATACCGACCAATGTTCCTGGTGTCTCTTGCAATAATTCATTTAATAATTATATTGCCGAGTGCGGCGAACTTGCTTATCAGTTGTCTGGCCTTAACCAGTCGGGCATGTCTCCTAGGGACTAAGGCAATGTGCGTCTGTGTTCAAGAGCGGAAATAGTAGGAGAGCATCATGGCCGTGAGTCGAGAGTCGGGGGAGTTATGATTTTGGAGGATGAGACAGGTAAGTGGACTTGGGTCTCAAATCTATATAGTTGAGAAGAGCCTCAATCGGAGACACTCTGTGCAGACTTGGTTACCAGACTTGACTGGACTCCACCTGCAAGTATATGCACTGCTTTTATCAAAGCCTGACACACTAGAGCTCATATTTGGCTGTGATGCATGTACCTGATATACTATTATAAAACTGGTTGTCATGATGGAAATATTGAACCTTGTATTGCTTTACCCTAACATAACTTTGTTGGAGCGCTGTTCTATCACTCAACATCATCAACAACAACAACAACAATAATAATAATAATAATAGCAATAATAATAAAGGAATCCTGATTTTCCTTTTCTTAGTATGCCTCTCAGGAGCTCAAACTTAATAGGCTAAATAACTTTATAAATGTTTTCCTTTACTTCAGGTCTCATGTGAGAATTTTGTAAAGTATTACCAAAGTAAGACAGTAAATCAGGAAAATTAGAAATAATAATGATAATGGTATTAATAAGTGACATGACTGACAAGCATTTGGAAAGAAATCACCCTGATATCATACTTGTGAACAATGGCTGCCATGAATAGATCCTGACAGATGTTGCGGTCCTTTGGGATAAGAACATCGTGAAGGTGGAGTAGGCGGACAAAAATGAGGTCCCAAAACCTGACAGGGATAAATCAGAGAAATAAACTAAACAGCTCATGTTGTCCCTTTCGTGATTGGTGCACTCGAGTCTATTTCCAGGAATCTTAGTGCTTCGTAAAACTTCTTGGGAGATACCAGCATCATTGGGAGTCAGCAGTCTGCAGTACTGCTTAGAACAGCTCATATGCTGAGGAATGTCATTTGTCTCTTAAATTGTAAGTAGGCGCTTAGATATGAGCATCATCACCCGGCGGAACCTCGGAGAGGATATAAAAATAAAACAATAATACTATATAAAATAATAAATACATAATAATAATAAATAATAAAATAAAATAATAATAAAGGGTAATCGATAATAAAATAATAGAAAATAAAAAATAATAATGACTTTTCATAAATATATCAGTTGAATTAAATAAAAATATACGACTGTTTACACTGATAAGCGCTTGGAGAGAAATCGCCCTGACATTACACTTGTGCACAACAGCAGCCACCAACAGATCCTGATAGATTTTTCTGTTCCTTGGAATAAGAATATGGTGAAGTTAGAATAGTTGAGAATATAGAGGTATCGAAACCTGGCAGAAGTAAATAAATGTATTAAACAGCAAATCAAGTTGTTCGTTTTGTGGATGGTTCACCAGGCATTATTTCTAGGAATCCCTCTGCTTCACAGGGCTCCTTGGAGATACCTGACATGATTGGGAGTGTGCAGGAACAACATATGTGATAAGAAAAATCTGTCTGTCTCCGAGCTGCGGGCAGGAATTAAGTTGTGACCATCATCCCCCGGCAGAACGATCTAAGTCGGAAAGGAACACAATAAAAGAAATATATTAAAAAAAATACAAAAAGAAAATCTTTCGATAAATAATATTAAGGTGAAAAGTTAGAAATGACCAGCTACTATGGTAGTGAGGGTTGGGGATAAAATTACATTACTGGAGGCACAAGCTTTGTATATCTACACATTGTGATTTTTTGAGGAATTTTCGGGACACGGTCATATTACCAGTTTCCGTATAAGGAAATATTTGGTATTCATTAACCAAGCAGTCACTGATGGTTTTGGTTGAAATTTTAAAAAAATCTTTCTCTTAACATAATTTTTCAGAAAAATAGTTTTCTCAAATTCAGTAGCTGTTATCGTGCTTTTTAGTATAGATGGGAGTTTACTTCCTAACTTTTTTTTTTGTGTGGAATGTCAACATCTCGATTATTGCTCTTTCCAGTATTGATGGGGGTTTCCTTCCTAACCTTTTGTCTGAAGTAATGTGGAAATTCAACGTCTCGATTATTGCTCTTTCCAGTATTGATGGGGGTTTCCTTCCTAACATTTTGTCTGAAGTAATGTGAAAAGGCAACATCTCGATTATTGCTCTTTCCAGTATTGATGGGGGTTTCCTTCCTAACTTTTTGTTTGAAGTAATGTGGAATGTCAACATCTCGATTATTGCTCTTTCCAGTATTGATGTGGTTTCTTTCCTAACCTTTTGTTTGAAGTAGTGTGGAAAGTCAACATCTCGATTATTGCTCTTTCCAGTATTGATGGGGTTTCCTTTTTGTTTTCCTAACATTTTGTCTGAAGTAATGTGGAATGTCAACATCTCGATTATTGCTCTTTCCAGTATTGATGGGGTTTTCTTCCTAACCTTTTTGTTTGAAGTAATGTGGAAAGTCAACATCTCGATTATTGCTCTTTCCAGTATTGATGGGGTTTCCTTCCTAACCTTTTTTGTTTGAAGTAATGTGGAAAGTCAACATCTCGATTATTGCTCTTTCCAGTATTGATGGGGTTTCTTTCCTAACCTTTTGTTTGAAGTAATGTGGAAAGTCAACATCTCGATTATTGCTCTTTCCAGTATTGATGGGGTTTCCTTCCTAACCTTTTGTTTGAAGTAATGTGGAATGTCAACATCTCGATTATTGCTCTTTCCAGTATTGATGGGGTTTCCTTCCTTTTGTTTTTTTGTCTGAAGTAATGTGGAAAGTCAACATCTCGATTATTGCACTTTCCAGTATTGATGGGGTTTCTTTTCCTAACCTTTTGTCTGAAGTAATGTGGAATGTCAACATCTCGATTATTGGGGGTTTCTTTCCAGTATTGATGGGGTTTCCTTCCTAACCTTTTTGTTTGTTTGAAGTAATGTGGAAATTCAACATCTCGATTATTGCTCTTTCCAGTATTGATGGGGGTTTCTTTTCCTAACATTTTGTTTGAAGTAATGTGGAAAGTCAACATCTCGATTATTGGGGTTTCTTCTTTCCAGTATTGATGGGGGTTTCCTTCCTTTAACGATGGGGTTTTTGTCTTTTGTTTGAAATGTGGAAAGTCAACATCTCGATTATTGCTCTTTCCAGTAACCTTTTTGATGGGGGTTTCCTTCCTAACCTTTTGTTTCTTTGAACCTTTTGTGGAAAGTCAACATCTCGATTATTGCTCTTTCCAGTATTGATGTGGTTTCTTTCCTAACCTTTTGTTTGAAGTAGTGTGGAAAGTCAACATCTCGATTATTGCTCTTTCCAGTATTGATGGGGGTTTCCTTCCTAACTTTTTGTTTGAAGTACTGTGGAATGTCAACATCTCGATTATTGCTCTTTCCAGTATTGATGTGGTTTCTTTCCTAACCTTTTGTTTGAAGTAGTGTGGAATGTCAACATCTCGATTATTGGTCTTTCCAGTATTGATGGGGTTTCTTTCCTAACGATTATTGCTCTTTCCAGTAATGGGGTTTCTTTCCTAATCTTTTTTGAAGTACTGTGGAATGTCAACATCTCGATTATTGCTCTTTCCAGTATTGATGGGGGTTTCTTTCCTAACCTTTTGTTTGAAGTAATGTGGAAAGTCAACGTCTCGATTATTGCTCTTTCCAGTATTGATGGGGTTTCCTTCCTAACCTTTTGTTTGAAGTACTGTGGAATGTCAACATCTCGATTATTGCTCTTTCCAGTATTGATGGGGGTTTCTTTCCTAACGATGGGGGTTTTTTGTAACCTTTTGTTTGAAGTACTGTGGAATGTGGAAAGTCAACATCTCGATTATTTTCTTTCTAACCTTTTGTTGGGGGTTTCCTTCCATAACGATTATTGCTCTTTTTTGTTCCTAACCTTTTGTTTGAAGTACTGTGGAATGTCAACATCTAATGTGGAAAGTCAACATCTCGATTATTGCTCTTTCCAGTATTGATGGGGGTTTCTTTCCTAACCTTTTGTTTGAAGTAATGTGGAATTCAACGTCTCGATTATTGCTCTTTCCAGTATTGATGGGGGTTTCCTTCCTAACCTTTTGTCTGAAGTAATGTGGAAAGTCAACATCTCGATTATTGCTCTTTCCAGTATTGATGGGGGTTTCCTTCCTAACCTTTTGTCTGAAGTAATGTGGAAAGTCAACATCTCGATTATTGCTCTTTCCAGTATTGATGTGGTTTCTTTCCTAACCTTTTTTTGTCTGAAGTTATTGCTCTTTGTGGTTTCTTTCTAACCTTTTGTTTGAAAAATGTCAACATCTCGATTATTGCTCTTTCCAGTATTGATGTGGTTTCTTTCCTAACCTTTTGTTTGAAGTAGTGTGGAATGTCAACATCTCGATTATTGCTTTCTTCCAGTACTGTGGAATTGATGGGGTTTCCTTCCTAACTTTTTGTTTGAAGTACTGTGGAATGTCAACATCTCGATTATTGCTCTTTCCAGTATTGATGTGGTTTCTTTCCTAACCTTTTTGTTTGAAGTACTGTGTGGAAAGTCAACATCTCGATTATTGGTCTTTCCAGTATTGATGGGGTTTCTTTCCTAACCTTTTGTTTGAAGTACTGTGGAATGTCAACATCTCGATTATTGCTCTTTTTCCAGTATTGATGGGGTTTCTTCCTAACCTTTTTGTTTGAAGTAATGTGGAATGTCAACATCTCGATTATTGCTCTTTCCAGTATTGATGGGGGTTTCTTTCTTAACTTTTTGTTTGAAGTACTGTGGAATGTCAACATCTCGATTATTGCTCTTTCCAGTATTGATTTCTTTTCTTTTTTTGAAGTACTGTGGAATGTCAAACCTTTTGTTTGATCGATGGGGTAACCTTTTGTTTGGAAATGTCAACATCTCGATTATTGCTCTTTCCAGTATTGATGGGGGTTTCTTTCCTAACTTTTTTTTTTGTTTGAAGTCAACTGTGGAATGTCAACATTTGTTCGATTATTCAACATCTCTTTCCTTTCCAGTATTGATGGGGTTTCTTTCCTAACCTTTTGTTTGAAGTACTGTGGAATGTCAACATCTCGATTATTGCTCTTTCCAGTATTGATGTGGTTTCTTTCCTAACCTTTTGTTTGAAGTACTGTGGAATGTCAACATCTCGATTATTGCTCTTTCCAGTATTGATGGGGGTTTCCTTCCTAACTTTTTGTTTGAAGTAGTGTGGAATGTCAACATCTCGATTATTGCTCTTTCCAGTATTGATGGGGGTTTCCTTCCTAATCTTTTGTCTGAAGTACTGTGGAAAGTCAACATCTCGATTATTACTCTTTCCAGTATTGATGGGGGTTTCCTTCCTAACTTTTTGTTTGAAGTACTGTGGAAAGTCAACATCTCGATTATTGCTCTTTCCAGTATTGATGGGGGTTTCCTTCCTAACCTTTTGTCTGAAGTAGTGTGGAAAGTCAACATCTCGATTATTGCTCTTTCCAGTATTGATGGGGGTTTCCTTCCTAACATTTTGTCTGAAGTAATGTGGAAAGTCAACATCTCGATTATTGCTCTTTCCAGTATTGATGGGGGTTTCCTTCCTAACATTTTGTCTGAAGTAGTGTGGAATGTCAACATCTTGATTATATCATTATTTTCGCTTAGAGTTACATTTTAATTGTTGCTACTGTTGATAGTCCTCAAGTGTTGTTTACTTTTATAAAACTTATAAATCTGTTCAGTGAGCTGGATAACCTATTCAGTAATTGATTTATTTGCCTGCGTTACGAGAAACCCATAAAAGTTGAAACCTTAAGGATATTCAAATAAAATCGACTCCATTTGTCCAAGCACATAATAAATCATTCTAATCATTTCACCCCAAGCAAGGCGGGAATGCCACTAGTCCGTCGGACGTTACAGAGAATGGAAGTGAGTGAAAAGACTGAGTATAGGGAGGATTGAGGAAAGGACAAAAAATGAACGGGATTCAAGAAGATAGAAAAATGACGATTGACATTGCATTTAAATTTCTGAAGTTTGTACTTATAATGGAAGCAAGTAATCGGAAAGGAGTTCCACAGGCGGGAAGTGCGATAGAAAAAACATATTGAGTATAAGTAGTGGTTACATTTATCTATTTCAACAGTAAAAGGGTGGGATCTAGATGCCAGTCAAGCAACATGCTTAAATTCACCTAGTTGCGGCACCAGGGAAAAAATCTTGTCAGAACAGTTGCCATGAAAATATTTGTTGAAAAGACTTCGGTAAGAAAATGACTAAAGTCGAGATGCCAGGTCAAGATCGATTACATTGCAGATCCTTCTTTGGATTTTGTCAAGAACTTCGAGATGAATAGCAGAAACACGAGACCAGATATGGCAAAAGTATTCAATTCATCATTTATACTATAATTTGCATTTCTTATTGCTCGCGTGATTTTCCCTTTAGAGGATGAGATTCTTCCAGTTTTTGGTTCCATGTTCTTATTTAAATTGCTGAAACGGAAATATCTTGAGGAAATATCTGTACTAAAATACTCGTATTGGAATATAGAATTATACATATTGATGTAAATTTCAGCATATCTGGTTGACACAATATGCGCCAGCGTAGACCTCAACACTAACACAACCCACACACTGTAGCAAAATAATCACATACAAAACTGAATATATGCATGCATGTGTAACTATACACAGGCGGAAAAATCTACTTTTTTAATGTATATAATATTTTTATTTATTATAGTTATTTCTTAGATAGATAGATAGATAGATAGATAGATAGAAAATGAAAAACTGAAATAGATAGATAAATAAATAGATAGATAGACAGATAACGATAAGACTAAGATAGATAGATAGATAGATGCATACATACGTACATAGATACAAAGATAATGATAAGACCTAGATAGATAGATAGATAGATAGATAGATAGATAGATAATGAAAAACAGAAATAGGTAGACAGATAACGATAAGACTAAGATAGACAGATACATACATACATACATACATACATACATACATACATACATAGATAATGATAATATAGATAGATAGATAATAATGACTGAAATAGATAGATAGATAATGAAAAACTGAAATATATAGATAGATAGATAGATAGATAATGATAAAACTAAGATAGATACATACATACATACATGCATACATACATACATACATAATGATAAGACTGAAATAGATAGATAGATACATACATACATACATACAAACATCGTTACATAGATAATGATGACTGAAATAGATAGATAGATAGATAGATAGATTGAAGCTGTATGCGTGAAAATATTAATCGAATGAAATAAGAAACAACTTTTGATTATTATTCTTGAAATATGTTATTTTCCAAGAAGCATCTCGATTTCTCACTTTTGTTTTCCAAATATTTTATATTTAACCCCAAAATGCGACATTAGCAATAGAAGCAGGTGAATCTCAGTCGTACGAGCGACATTACAATCACACCACAATGCTTTTTTTTTTCAATTTTTCTCCTTCTCATTGGATACCTTATCACGTGTTATCTCACGCAAGTATGTATCTGTGTATGTTTATAAGTATATATATATATATATATATGTGTGTGTGTGTGTTTGTGTGTTTGTGTGTGTGTGTTGTGCATTCGCAGATGAAATCCGGTCTCCAATGAATGACAAAAACAGGAATGAAATATAACAAATAAATTTATTTAAACAATAATACAATTGGTCATACGGTTAGTAGATCCAGAAACGCGGTTAATAGCAATAATAATATATATACAGTCGGGGAAATTCAGTATCGAAGTAGGACTTCCTTCCGAGTCTACGTGCTCGCAACTGTGACTCCTACAAAGCGGTTACCTCACACTCTTACTCTCTCTCTATTACTCTACCTCTCGGGTATTCACCGGCAGCAGTACAAATACACACTGGTCGAGTCCACTTGTATGAAAAAGTGGTGGACCCCATAACAATATATATAAAGATAAAAAATCATATATATATATATATATATATATATATAGAGAGAGAGAGAGAGAGGCAACCGGACGTCTAGCCACACCGATGAGCTGTAATGCAGCGAAACAGTCTGTCTGTGGATAACAATATATATGCTCCTGAAAAATTTATTTTAGTTGTGCTCTCTGGGTAGGAAGCGTGAGTTTGTAAACTGCTAATAATGCAAGACTCTTCGGTAAATCGAATCCAGTTCTCTCAGTCCCTTTGTGTTTATCTAAAAATAAATACGCTTAAATTCACCTTCATCCCAACGGCTTAGTGGTAGAATGCCCTGACTGTATGCCAATTCAGTCGGGTTTCGACAGGTACAGGCAACGGATGTCTAAACGGATGTGTAAATAAATGACTCTGGCTGTGGATGATATATATATATATATATATATATATATATATATATATATAAATAAAGATTCTTAAACACTAATATTTCCTGGTCATAATTTGTTCCATTGTAATCGTAAATAATCCAATTCATCAGACCTACAAATTCGTAGGCCTGATGAATTGATCATTTACGATTCCAATGGAATTTTTTTTTTTTGGAATATTAGTGTTTGCCTTCTAGGATATATATATATATATATATATATATATATATATATATAGTAATCCGTTGGTATAATCCAGGCAAGTCCTATTAACAGAACACAGAATTTGAAATATGTTAAAACTGACTCACAAAAGCGCGCTCAATGTTTATTTTCATTAAACAGAGCAAATTTCCTTTACAATTGGAATTAAAATACCTTTAGTAAATGATCATTTTTACCTACGAATTTTAATTTTAAAATTCGCAGGCTCGTCCACCTCCATAATATGATTCCCAACAGGCCTTCAATAACACACCCTCTCTCTTTCTTTCTCCAAATAAACAGTACACTACAAACTGATGCCAGACACAGCATGAAAAATCCTGCAGAATTTTAAAATTAAAATTCATAGGTGAAAATGGTTATTTACTAAAGGTATCATAATTCCAATTGTAAAAAAGTATATATATATATATAAATACATATACTTTAAATGGATTTTTTAACTTGAAAATATTTATAACTATAAATGATATTTTCGTGGTTACACGTGTATGAGTAGACATAACTATCGCTTTTGCTTTTTTTATTTTTTACTTTCTGTAATAGTGAAAATAATGCCAATCGGCCTAGGTCGAGAAATCTTACTGAAGGAAAATGTGCCTCTCGACCGAAATCTGTATTCCCTTTCTCCATTATGGAAAGCAAATGTCTTGGCTTGACGGTTTTCGGTGCCTTAAATGGTAAATGCTCGCTCCTTCCCACTTCTCGATCTACTTGGAGACAATGCTTCAGGAGATTCCAGATAACAACTCTGAAATCGAAATTCGATATTTCACCGATGGTGATCTCTTGAAACATAGTTCGCCCCCGACCGAGGATACGAATACCAAACACACGAGTCACAAAGCTCCAATACGCCGATGACAACTTCACCCTGGCCCATGAACATAAATACCGCTAGAACTCAGCTGACAACTTCTCCTGATCATAAATGGGCGACGGACTCATCAACAACGTGGCAAAGACCAAGGTCCTTCTCCAACCACGACCGGGATATCAACCACAACCTGGTGTTAAAATCACGATCAACGGACTGGACCCGAAGAATGTCTTCCATGTCTTCGTAGCTTATTAATATCAAATGCATCCGCTGAAAAGGACGTCGATAACCAAATCAAGGGCGCTCACGGAGCATACCGAAAGTTATTCAAAAGAGTGTTGGGTAATCCTGAGCTAACACAAACCATCAAGCACATGGTCTACGGAGCTGTTGTGATATCGACTCTCCTGTACGCCTGTCAGACCTGGGTACTCTACTGAGAAGAGATTGGCACACTTGAAACATTCCATTAAATGAAACTTTGTCAAATCCTGCGTAATACGTGGTAGGACCAGATCAAAGCCTAGAAACATCATGACTCACCACCGACCTCGATGGGCCGGGCACCGTGACCGAATACCAAACATCTGCCTACCTAAAGAAATTCTATTCTCGGAGCTTGCATTTGACAAAAGACTACGCGGAGTGCCCACGTCTTCGATTCAAGGTTTCAGCTCAAAAACACCTTGCTAAGGTCAGAAATCGATCTGGTCACTTGAGTGGCAGAAGCTGCAGAAAGAACTAATTGGAGAGGAGCAGTCCACGAAATAACAATATCCTTCGAAACACTCAAAGAGAAGACGAAGAGATTCCAAAGGAAGGCTAGAGCTCTCTTTATCCCCTGAAACCTCGTTCCATACCATGTGGTGTCTGCGTCCGTCTTTTCAGGTCCAAAAGACTCATTTCACACAGAATGAAATGTCATTGAGCACCCGAATACCTGGCAATGAGTTCCGCCAACACCGATATATATATATATATATATATATATATATATATATATATACTCACACAAAGATACTGCGTATATTTTGGAAGAATGTTTTCATATATGTTCCATTGAATAATTTAGACAAGTTTTGTCTACTTATTTTCAATTGGTTCCTTTTATATTCACGGTCAAGCTTTCGGGTGACATTATTAAAGGAAGGGAGAAAATTACTGTGTTAATACACGATTTATTTGCAAAGCCTCGTCCGGGTTCCTCTCTGCTGTTAATATTTAACAGTCTCCCCCCACGAGGGATGTATGTGGCACAAGGCCGATTTTACCGTGGTTTCTTCGAGCCTGTAGGCTCGACCAAAAATATTCCCTTAGAACCCGCATAATCAGGTTCAGGGCCTGCCTACCTCCCCGGACGAAACTTCGCCCTTCGGCAAAGCCTCGTCCGGGTTCCTATCTGCTCAAGGCAGAGAGTTTGACAGTAATGAACGGTCTATGCGACTGTTCCCCGGAGGCTTACTTTCCTACTAATTTTATAGTAAGTGGCAGAGTCCACAATGGACTCATTAGAGGGAGGACACTACAACACAAGGAGTGAAAGTGAAAGAGAAAACTGAGTATAAGGAGGATTGAGGAAAGAACAAAAGATGAACAGGGTTCAATAGAACAGAAGATGGCAATTGACGCTCTTCAAAGTTGTGTGGCTTCATCGGTCAAACTTATATATTTGTTCGAAATCAGGATGCTATTTTGACCAATCGTCTCATATGGTTACATCTTCATCCGTCAAGCTATTCGGTTGCATGTGGACCGTGACATTGAAACCTAACTTGCTGGTAACATCTCGCTTTCATTCTCGTATCTAATATCAAATGCTCTTTTAACAACTGCATGGAATATGAACTATTCAAATTACTTTAGTCATCTTCCTTCACCTATCACCTATCACTTTTTACTTTGTCATAGTGTGTTGCAAGATTTATCGTCTTCCACTCACAACACAGGCAAGCGCACGCATATGTAAAACAAGATCTGAAACGAAAGCGGAAATAGTCAGGCATTGTGGAAAAACTCTAAACGAAGCGTTTCACCGAATAACTGTTGCTTTCGGTCAGCATATGTGTGTGCATGTATGTATGTATGTATGTATGTGTGTGTGTGTGTGTGTGTGTGTGTGCGCGCGTGTGTATTAAATCCGTTCTTTTTGTTTGTTGTTTTTGCTACGTATTTTGGCATTTTTTGAGAGCGATTGTTTATCCTTATATATATATATATATATATATATATATATATATATATATATATATATATATATATATATATATATGTATGTGTGTGTAAAAATTCAGTTATAAATAAAAAAAGTAAAAAGACAATATGAATAAAGACAAACAATTTTAAAAGACATTTCTTTATGTGAACTTGTAAAATAAAATCCTTACATTTGACTCGATAAAATTTTACAGAAGACGAAACGAATCGCCAAAGATTGTTTTTTTCTCTTTCATTGTATATATATATATATATATATATAGAGAGAGAGAGAGAGAGAGAGAAAATAATATGATCTGGAAAAATACTTAATGTTCTTATATATTTATACTAGCAGTATAACCTGCCTTCGACCGGGTGTTACATTACTGTGAATTTTTGCCGTTCAATTGGAGCAGTATAAGTTTAAAGTCAGCCCACCAGAAATCAATATTACTGACAACATTTAGCTGCAACTGAGGCACGTCCCCAAATGAGGGGTAACAATTTAAATGGGGCGGGGTTCCTGAAAAGGGCCGTTTATTGCGTTCTCAATCTTGCAAGGAAGGAACCTTTTCCATAGACTGTGATAATAATAATATACGATAATTTTTATTTATAATATAATTTTTTTTATAATTCTTTTTGTGTTAGATTTCAACACTCTCAATTGATTGTACGCTGTTTTTTTTACAGACATTAAATTTTGCCTTTGATTTTTGTTCAAAGTGTAAAGAATCAGCTTCGATTTTTCACCTTCAAGGTTGTAATTTTTTCCCGTCAAACCGGCACTGAATAATTATCTATCAAACAAAAAAAAAAAAAAATTTAATCAAAATCGGATGAAAATTGTGGAAAAGCATAAACAACATCCGATCACACACATACATACAGATTTTGCGAATTATAGATATAGATGTAATATTTACAATAGATGCATGTTTACAGGCAATTATTGAAATTAAGATTGTTTTAATTGCATGTGGGTTTTCAGAAAAAAATCGTTTTACTTTAACAGGTTTAGCTTTTCAAAATGTTTGTAAATGTTTATTACATTTCCATGTCCTGACATTTCGCAACAATTGCATTGAAAACGCAAAACAAATTAATATCCACAAACTCCGAGAAACAAAGAGAAAAAAGGCCTTATATTTCAACTTTTAACCCAAAGAACACAGAAACACACACACACACACACACACACACACACACACACACACACACACACACAACTAAATCTACCAATCCTACTAAAGGAGTAGAAAATGAAAAAACTATTACAAAGATACGCAAACATGAAAAAATACACGACAACCAAAATCACTAAAAAAAAAAAAATGCTGACAACTCCAGAACTGCAGACCAAAATTAATGAGTCTCAGGTGCAAAGATGCAACCGACTTCACTGCTGAGTATTCAGCTACCTATAAGAAGGCCATGAATTTCACTTCAAAGATGGGTCTAAATTAAAACTAATTTCTCGTCCAACTCAGATAATTTAATATACATTATAACAAGCAAATGTTGCCCCGAACGCTACATTGGTCAAACCGGCCGGACACTCCGACAAAGTATGACAGTCTATTGCCAACAAATTAGGGATATCTTTCCATTCTACCAATGCGACTACAAAACCACCGAACACAAGCGCATTAATAAAGAAACAATTTTTATCATCAAATTTAAACCAAAACTCAATTCATTACATAAACCAAACCTTCTTTGGTTTAGGTAATGTATGTTGAGTTTTGGTTTAAAAATACTTCAAAATAGATTCTATCATATTTTATTCATCATGAGGGACATAAAAAAAAACAGTACGAGCCTTGATTTTTTTTTATTTTATTCGAGGCTTAAGCGTCATCACGTGGTAATCTAATAGACATTTACAATTTTTTCAAAAACCAAAAGCGAAACCAGTTAAAGTCAAATATTAAAAAAAAAAAAAAACCATATGTAAATAAAACAATTTTAATTTTAATAATTCTTTATATACATTAATATATTATAAATATTATAAAATAGAAATCTTATTATTTTCTAAGGACAGCAATTTTTTGTACAGACTTTTCTAACACTATCACTTTTTGCCTATATATATATATATATATATATATATATATATATATATATATATATATATATATATATATATATATATATATTAGTGGGAAAATATACATACATATGCAAAATATATATAAAAAAATACCCATACATGTATATTTTCAGAAAAAAATTTTCCAAGAGGAAGAATCCAGGTATAACTCAATGTCTAGGACAGAGTAAGGATATAATAAAAAGGCTTAAACACTAATATTCCATGGTCATAATTTATTCCATTGGAATCGTAAATACGATCCAAATCATCAGACCTACAAATTCAAAATGAAAACAGAAAAAAACAACTCCGGAAATAAAAACAGAATTTAGAGAAAGTTATGAGTGTAATATCCAAAAAGTTGACTATTTTCAGGTTGGAAGATATTTCAATTTTATTTATGAGTGTAATATCCAAAAAGTTGACTATTTTCAGGTTGGAAATTTATGAGTGTACTAAATTCTGTTTTGATTTCCGGAGTTGTTTTTTTCTGTTTTCATTTTGAATTTGTAGGTCTGATGATTTGGATCGTATTTATGATTCCAATGGAATAAATTATGACCATGGAATATTAGTGTTTAAGTTTTTTTTATATATATATATATATATATATATATATATATATATATATATATATATATATATATATATATATATATATATATATATATTATAGGAAATACAAATAGGAAACGATCATAGATTTAAAAGAAATATGGAGAAGAAATGAAAATTCTGTTATTTTTTTATTCTTTTTCTAGTTTTTCATTAGTTAAGTCAACCTCAAGGTATTTGTCTTGCCATGTAGCGTTTAGGTGAACAATTTTTGTTCATCGAAATTCTAATTGGTCAATGCGGGATTTGCTTGATAAGGTGTGCGTGTGCCTCTAGTGGGCAGTGTTTTTTCTGTTTGATACGCAAATGCACAAGAATTATACACAAGAAAGCTTGAAAAATAAAAGCGAATCATCTCTAAACGTTAATATATATATATATATATATATATATATATATATAAAATCTTTGTATTTTTAAGTATGACTTTGTATTTTTTAATTTAACTTTATATATCTTAAAGTTTTTTCAATCCCTTTTTATTCCTCTCGTAATTTTAAATTAACATTTCATTCTACATATAAATCCCAATTTAATGTCATAAGGTTAATATTCGAGATTTATTTTATAAAACCTTTTCTCTTTAAGATAAATACCTTCCACCCTCCCTTAGTCACTTCCTCACGCATTTCGGCTGACTGAAACATAGAAATCGATAAATTCTGTTTTATATATATATATATATATATATATATATATATATATAGTTTTCACAGCGAAATTTCTTTTTCCGACACGAACTCAGTCTATAATAAGACAGTCTATGATAAGACTTACGAATTATATTTTTGTCTGGCGAAATAAGTATATTTCCCATAAGAGGTGATTTTGGATTTTATTTTGTATTAATTCTTCCTCTGTAATAATAAACGCACTGAAATCAGTTTCAATATTACTAAGATTCAATTGGATTAATTACCAACGGATTTATTACCTTTACTATACATATATATATATATATAATTTTATAAAACATCTTCCCTTTAAGATTAAGATTAATATAATATAGTATTAATAGTATTAATTTTTCGAAAGCTGAAGTTTTCGTCGATTAAAATAGGTCTTTTCACCATATTAGGTAATTTTGAATTTTATGGGGGTGTTTTAGGGGAAAGTATACTAGTGGGAGATGTTTACTGCGCTAATGCTTGAACACAAATTAAATTTCGTTACGTATTTACCAATTAAAGATTCGTTCAAACATGGTATTGCTTTCCCAGTATTCAAATATTCCCTATTAAATACTAAACATGTTCTTATTTTATATTTTCCTGTCGTTGTTTTCATATTTTGAAGCTCTACTCAAATAAATGGTTGAGTCTGATATAGCAAAATGTGTACGTTTTCTTTATTTTCATTGGTCTAGAGATTTTGCTCAGCAGTGTATGCATTTCATCATGTATCTTTCCATGCAAATTCTTCTTGTATTAAAATATTTCAGATATGAATTAATTGACAGCTTATGTGTGGATGTTTGACCTCTCATCTTTTACGAATTAAATATTGACCTTTTTTGAGTCATCTGCAGGCTTAATTACCATGTTGGCAACAGGCTTTCTGAATTCTCATTCAGATAGAAATGCGACACGCCCCTTCCTTGCAAAACCTTTTTTGCCCACCTCGTTATTTTCTTTACAATTCCACAGTTGAGACACTTTTATTTTTTTTATTTTTTATTTTTTTGCAAATGTTCTTTTTTAATCGAAAATATAATTCAAACTCTGAATTCCTATTTCGGAATTCCTTTTATTGCTGGATCTCCTAGCGAAAATTCCCAATGAAAACCAGATGAAGATTCTGGGTTTTCACAAAGAAGATGCGTGGGCTAAGGAACTCACCAACGGGTAATTACTGAGGAATTTTGTGAAATATTTTTCGAGTTCTAAAATGGTGTATTGTATAGACAATGATTTGGCCACTGTTAAAGCTGCAATATTAGAGAGTATGGGAAACGATCAGCATAGCAAATAAATCTGCAATGTTGTAATAATAATAATAGTAATAATAATAATAATAATAAATTTCTACAGAAAAGAAGCCGAAAGAAATTGGTATGAACACCACCCAGACCCAGTTATGGAGACAGGACCTGTAACAATTTTATGGGACTATACAATACACACAAACATAACAATCAAAGCTAATCGCCCAGATATTGTTATAAGAGATCGCAAACAAACCAAAATTGCCTCCTTATTGATACGGCAGTCCCTGCAGACTGCAATGTATCTTTGAAGATCTTTAAAAAGCTATCAAAATCCAAGGACCTTGCAGTGGAAATCTCAAACATGGGGCAAAAATTGTAGTTGGAGCCTTCGCACTGATTGAAAAAGATTCCAATAGACTCATTGAAGGGATTCCTGGAAGCCCATGCATTAAAGAAATACAAAAAATTGTTCTCACGAGTACAGCCCACACCTTACGTAGGGCTTTATCTATATAAAATATGTGTGTGTGATTTCGTTTTTTTTTTGTTTTTGTTTTTGTTTTTTAATTGCTCAGTGGAAAATGTCATGATGCTATTTCTGACCTTAGGTGTCTGGGCGGGACCTGGAAAGACATGAGTAGACACCAGAAATGAAAGGAATAATAATAATAATAATAATAATAATAATAATAATAATAATAATAATAATAATCGTTGAGTTCAACTTGTCCAATTTGATGTCATTAAATGCCAGTAAGTTTATGTATCGCGAAGATTCAAGGAACAAATGCGTAACAGCTAAAAAAAAACGACCAGTTGCAGATAAAAAATGTCGGTACGTCACATTAGATAGTTTGAGAAGCAATTGCGGAGAATCTAACCTCTGAAATTGTCTATGCTCAGGTTAAATATCTACTGCTCTCAGAGGAGATCGAACTCACTCGTCTTTAGATATATTTTTCTCTCGTTTTCTTTTTATTTATATGTGTGTGTCTGTTTCATGTGTGAGTCTGTGTGTCTGGATGTGTGCGTTATTCCTAATTCTGTTCCTCTGTTCTCCGCACTAAATGACGTTAGCTATATACGATTGGACAGTCACTCATTCGAATCTTCTCGCATAAGAAAACAAATATAGAAACATTATCAGACGATGACCCTTTTTCATACTTTATGAAAGTCAAGTTTTAACTAAAAAAAAAAGAGAGAGAAACTCCAAGTCGTCTTTTTCTTTTCTTTTCTTGTGTCAGTTTTACCACTTATGACTTACGCTTATCACGATCGATGTTGTTTTTTTTTTCATCGTTGATAAAAATGGCTTTTTCTGTTGCCTTTTTAGCCTGACTTTTAACTTCAAAGGCGGATATGTTTCTCTCACTTTTATGGAAAAGGAATGAAGGAAATCTTTTAAAGCAAGTTAACAGTATTTTTTTACGGAATAGTTCGAATGCAAATAAAAGGAACAATGATGTAAATGTTGTTCACTTCTGTGTTCTTGGTATTCGCGTCATAAATGTAGCGAAGATAGATTTCTGAATAAAGATGTATGTCTTTTAGAAAACAGTAACATCTCATTCTTTTTGTGTCACCCAAAATATTTTCTGCATTTAAAATCCAAAATTGAACATTGAATACGTGTTCTTGAAGGAAACGCAGAATAATAGAGAAAATAAAAAACAAATGGGGGCTCCATGAGTTCGTGTAATGGTTAACTATCCCCACTTTATGCTAATTGCATATATCCTTGTGAATTACTAAATTAGGTTTAGTAAATACCGATAAGGCATGTCACTGTTAGAATCAAAGAATCGCTGTAGGTTAAGAGAAAGTAACACTACTATTTATAGTAACAGAACTATTTATAGTAACAGAACTACTTATAGTAACAGAGCTATTTATAGTAACAGAGCTATTTATAGTAATAATGAATATTGTCAAATATAAAACAATAATAATTTTGCTTAATTTACTTTCCGTCTGAATTTCTGAAATGAGGTATTATCATTATTTACATGTGAACTATTGTCCCCATCTTTGTTGTTGTTTCGGACTTCTTCAGGTGTATGGTGAAGCGGATACCTACCGGGAATTTCGAACTGAACACTTTATTTAATCTATTGGGATAGATACTTCCACTGCCGATTTCTAAGAATAATTTGTCTCGTTCTTATTTAGTACTGCTCAGTTTTTGGAAGTTCAAGTACATTTTGAGTCCAAGTACACACTACTCAGACCAAGGATTGAACTCACAATTACAATATCACAAAATTCACGAATCAACACTTTAATTCACTAGACCAGTGTTATCTGATATGTCGAACAGGCATCTTTTCTGAATGTCTCACGTGTTTCGTGGTAATATTAATTTATACCGGAAACGATATGTATATTATGAATATAATAAAAGTTGACTATTTTTTATCTCCTATTTATTTTGCAAAAAATTATTTAATATCAAAACATAAAAAGTAATAAAAAAAATAAGCAGTTTATTAACATAAATACAAAAATTATATAACGTTAATCTTTACTAGTGTGAAAAGTGAGTCTGCTTCTTCTTTGTTTATCCAGTCATGGTTCAATTGAGGAGAGTGCCACGCTCAATGGAGAATGAATATCCATATTATTCCGATACTTTGCCCACACTCTTTTATTGAGGTTTATAATTAATAAAAAATTATCAAAATTCACCTAAATACACATTATTGTAATTAATATTATTGCTAAATAATTTCCACATTATTGTACTTATATTATTGCTAAATAATTTCCACATTATTGTAATTATATTATAGCTAAATAATTTCCACATTATTGTGATTATGTTATTGCTAAATAATTTCGAAAAATACCAAATTAAATGATTTATTTCAGATATCACCAAATATTTTAAGTTTCAGTAAAAGTTGTACCAATCGTACGAAAACCTTCATTTGAAAGCGAAAAATACCAAGTTTGATACGAAAGTATAAATTCTGACAGGCCTTGGCTGTGGCGGTGTACCGTTTGGCTGGCATCTACCAATTCTTGAAATGATTCTTAAGCATTTGTTTAGACAGTGGCCTCGTACAGGTAGCTGGTGGTCCGCGTACCGGCACCGGGCCGCGGACCACCATTCTTCCAAGGGACAAAAGTCTAGTGACGCTTCGCTGTTCACTGGTCGCACTTGACTACAGTCACGGAAGCTTCTATTTTCTTACAGCCTGCAGCGAAAGACCTGCTGTCATTTGTCTTTCTTTCTAACGGCTCCCATATCAAATTTATTTCTATGCAAAGCATTCTAAGGAGATGCTCATAACCTAGCATATGTGTGTCTATCTCTCTATTGCTCCTCTCTGTCAAGTACTTTCACTTCATTCCACAGTGGCTGATATTTACACTTTTTCGTCCATACATGATCAGCCATGCCTGATTTCATTGCACCTCACCTTCATTTAAGCTTTTCGGTGTTCTTCTAGCTTTGGCTGCGTCGAGTTTCACCTTTATATTCTCTGCCATAACGGTAAAGAATGGCTTACGTACAATTATTTGTCTTGCTCTCCCCGTGTTAGGCTTTACTCAGCAGAGATTTCTCCGTAAAGTGGTGCTGCTTCTGAATACTCTCATGGACCGCAGATCTTTTGAATCTTTTCCGATTATGTTTTCAGGGTAGTTGTTATTCTGAAGGGCAGGCTTGATGCTGATCATTTCCTGTTGGTATGTGTTGTGGTGTCATCACTGTAATGAGTCTATTGTGGACTCTTCCGCTTACTATAAAATTAGTAGGAAAGTAAGTCTTGGAGGAACAGTCGTATAGATTGAACGCTGGTCAACCGACACACACTCCCAAGTCGTGTAATACTCTTCTGTTGTATTTACTGTTCAATACACGATTCATCTGCAACCTCTTGTTTTGTCATTTCTTAACCATTTACTTGGTTACAACAGTATGTGTCTGGGTAACCGCATGATTTTTCACAGCGTTGCTGGCATCGGACGAGCACTTTCTTTACATTGTATAGATAAAGGGGGAATGAAGTTAAGACATTATCCGGTTAAGTTTGGCTTGTGATATAAATATATGTTGAACCCATTCTCTGTGTGAGTTATTCATACATCCAGGAAGGTTAGCTGATTATTATTTCTTTCCCCATTGTGAAGTAAATCGAGGGTCTTATTGGCTGCACATGGTCCAGTCATAGCTTACCTGTGCGACCAGAGAGTATGAAGGTGTCTCAACTATACTGTTGGCTTCGGTTGTGTTGTTCCTAAAGCCATTTCCTTGAAGCATTCCATGTATGTGTTCGCCATCACTTTTGCCCAAGCTAAGCTAATCTCAATAAAAGAGAATTTAAGAAAAATCTAGAATATTTTTTAATGGCATCATGTTTATGTTATCGACTCTCAGAACATTAACGAATTTTGAAGATGATGTGACTAAACTGTATTGGAAATAGAACTACGTAGATTCCGATCAGTTGCGCATCGATAGCTTTTAAAGATTTATTTATTTTTTATCATAGAAAATTGTTTCTTTATTATTCTCGACCCGCTCAGAACAATGATAATCATCTCGATCTACCATAGTGTGCCACTCTTAAATACAAGCACAGTCATAACCATGTACTTACATAGGATTACGCACACACACATTAAAAGAATTATATACACAATCATGAACATACACACATATATTGCCCTCTCTTGCAGTAAACGATGCTTTTTATATGTCTTTAGATTTTCGATATTGAAGAGTATTTTATATGCTTTACTGTATGAACCAACCTGTTCATCTTGGTTTTTCGACTTACAACTCTCCGGACATCTTAAGGTGTCTGCCATTATAGGCGGTAACCTCAAAATTACAGAATTTTGAACCGAACACTTTATTCAATTCGCCGGGAAAGATGGATTAGATTCTGCTTTTCGTGCTTACAAAATATTTCGCATTACATTCATTCTTACAGCATTTGTCTGTGTTCTAAACTGAAATTAAGTTTGGGACTTTTAATCACTCTCACTAGAGATTAACATAACTGCCAGGAAAACCAATATACAAAGCTTTTATCCATAAATCTATCACTTGAACAATACAGTGGCGTAGTTTTAGAGAATTAAACCTAATGTTTTTATTCAGGTGGTAGAAATACATGAATGTTCTGGACGTTTATGGGTATCTTGGCCCAGATAGTCGATTTATTTTGCATTTTGTTTTTCTTTCTTAGAGGCTACCAGATGGTCTTCATTTCTATCCTAGGTCTACTGATGATGTTACTAGTGCCTAGAATGTCCGATGTTTCTTTCAGTCGTCTTATCATTGATATTCTCTATGAAATGAACTTAAAATCCCGTACAAAATCAACATTGAAGGATAAGACGACGGGAAGAATTGCGAATGAATGTCAAAATACGAGACTGAAAGACATTGCTTTTAGATGTTGAGTGTTTCCCCGTGCGTGTATTGAAATAAGGACAAACACATACGGAGGGAAAAATACTGGTATATCTGAAGAGGTATTTACAACAGAGAGATTAGTAGTCAAACGAACGAAGCTTAGTCAGTAACAATCAGAAAGAGTATAAAGTCCAACTGTATCTTCCGGTAGAGAGACGGAAGTGTGATGGTCACCTGATCTTCCGAGAACTCTATAGAACTGTCCTATTAGTAGTAGAGAGATCAGTCCATTCTGATGAGAAGGTGGGTGGCCCCAACAGCAAAAATAGATCGATGTAAATTATTAGGTTGGAGCAAAAATAATGTCGTTTTTGACGTTCAACTTAACGTCAAAAAACGACATTACTTTTGCACCAACCTAATATAAATGTTTCCCGGGAAATAAAAATCAGAGAAGGCTCTGTGGGCAATTTCAAAATCATTTAAATTATATCAACATCGCAATTGTTTTTCCCAACTAAAAATTATATTATGCTTGTTGCAGATCTGCTTTTACTTGGACTAAAAGCAGCGGCAAACAGAGTTTATACACCTAAACAAACAACAGGTTGCCGTTTCTTGTACAAATGAAAGGGAATGGAATAAATTCTGACAAGGCGATATGTTCATGTGTATCATACAATATATGGCTAATAAATGGTTAATTGATTGATTTGTTTTTTTTTGTTTTTTTTTTCTAGCTTCTCAAGAGGTGGTAGCACCTGTTAGGGTCCCAGCTAGAGTCCAGTTAACTCACAAACTTGAGTCAAAACACTTTTTTTCATCTCGTAGGGTCACCATGTATTTACTGCAGCCTCAGTAGTGGTGTTTCTTCGGCAAGATAGCCTGACGGAGCCCAACCCTCTCCAGGTCGGTTTTTCCTTCTCCTAGACCGATTGCCACTCAAGACTCTCCTTCTATATACCCATAGCTGGAAGAGAAGAAGATTTATACCTTTCCCAAGTGTATTAGCACGTAAGTGAATGTAATGGATTCGACTGGAATTCGAACTCGGCTCTCCGGTTCCTCAATCCGAGCTGCTATCAATTACTCCAACGTATCTCCTTAAACATGCCTCAAAACACTATGAAAATATAAAAATAGATTTTTATAGTAAAAATACCGGAAATATATTTTTGAAAAAAATATATTACCAGCAAACCATCTAAAAATATTAGCAGCAGTATATTTTTTTGAAAAAAAGAAGAAAAAATATTATCAGCAATACAGTCTGAAAAAATATTATCAGTAACATATGTTTTGAAAGAACTAAAGAAGAAATAATGGCAATGGGTTTTCGAAAAAAGGAAAGAATATTACCAACAATACATTTTTGAAAAAATATTACCAGCATTACATTTTTTTAATATAAAATTACCAGCAGTAAATTCGACTCGCGACAAAAAACCTGTTTACATAAATACTGATTTCTTAAAAAGAATATATATTCTATTCATACGAACCTACCTTTAAAATTTTGTGGGCATTAAATAACCTATTGAGGTGTTGATATACCGTAAAACAAAATAAACTAAACCAAACAGCTTATTAAACATTTGCAGTTTATTTAAATTTATTTTTAGTTTGTGAGAAATTTGTAGGGAGAAGAATGATTTAGTGATACAATTCTTATTAATTAGCCCATAGATGGGGGAAAAAAGAGGTGAATTCATAACCTTTCCCAATGTCATTTGCACGGGATGGAATCTAACGATCCCGATTGGAATTGGAACACGGCTCTGTGATTACCAATTCTGAATCATTATACGTTATACCTTCTGCACATCCAAGGTATTCCCAAGCCGTTACACTTTTAGGTAGTGACCAGGCTCAAGGTTGCTTAACTCCTGTAATCGTACGCGAACTGGTGTTTCAATGTGATATGACCGTAAGCCTAATAAATGATTAACAAGAAATAAAATATATTCATTGTATGAATGCAATAATTACTTAAAAAATTAAAGATCGTTTTCAATGAAAGCATTAAAATCTCGATATTAGCACTTTTCAAAGACACATTGCTGTGTACAGGAACTGCTATGTCAATAAGAGAGCATATTCTGTTTTTGTGGTCTTTGATCACTCTATATGGGCGGTTACATTTGATTGTTCTGCCTGTGTGTATTATAAAATCCCATAACATTGTTCCAGGCCCTATGCCTGTAACCGGGTTTGGGTGGCGTTCATACCAATTTTTTGCAGTTTCTTTCTCATAAAAGTGCAGATATTGGTCCAGCCTGTGAGAAGTGCGAGAGAAGAAAATGTTAGCATAGAAGCTGTAAAATGAAGAGACCTTGCTGCAAAGAAAGGCAAAAGTAGACAGCTGTTAAATTCATAAAGTCTCGATAAAAAAAGCCTAAAGCAGATTTGAACAATTACCACGAAAATATTTATAGAAAGACTCAAGGAAGCTTCGTTACAGCGTCTCAATGTGACTGAAACCAACATGCCAGGTCAAGACCAATAACATTGCAGATTCTTCTTTGTATTTTATCTAAAATTTCTAAATACATCACCAGATCGGATGTAGCAACAATATTAAATGGCTATATGAATGGTGGACTATAAAAATAGTTTCTAGCAAATAAAATTGTTATTGTTGTTAAGGAAAAGAAAGCCTTCGTTTTTCGACGTTTATGTACCAGCTACGAATATTTATTCGTATATGGCTTCATTTTATTAACTGCTGAATCAAATTGCTTACGTTATAAGCGTTTCTTTTCGTTTTTTATCTTTTTATCTCAGAATATATTTTAAACAGAACAATAAAACAAATGTCTCATTGATTTTATTTTAAGAATTCCGTATGCTTAAAAAAAAGTAAGAGTTTTTTTTCCTTTTTTTAAAAAATATAAAAATAAAACAGACAAAAATGGGGAGAAAGTTTTTTCCCCGAATAAAAATATTTTCACTTACGTTCTTTCTAATTTTTTTTCTTTTTCTCCTTACCAACTTAATGGTGTTGTTTGTAACGCTGAGAGCATTTGTGTACCAAGCACATCCTGAGAAACAATTGAAAGTAGCAGACAAAACGCAATATGAGATGAATCACTTATGTGGTAAGGTGAATAGGTATTAATTAGATTTTGGAGGAAAAATGGAACAATGGAATGAGACAATAAAACCAAATAAACGAAAGAAAAAAAAACAGAATTTAAAGAAGCATAATGAAAATTGAAAGGAAAAGTAAAGACGATTTTTTTTTCAGACAAAAAGTAGGCACCTCAAAAATTAAAGGTAGACAGAATGGTGAAGAAGGTGAAAAAAAGTGAGATAAAACAAAATAAGGGATAAATAGTTGTCCAAATTAAGAAAAGTAAAGGTATAAAGAACAGTTCAAGAACTAATGAACGCTATAATGATTTAAATAAAGGGAAAAAAACAAGAAAGATTATAATTACACCTTCTGTTGAGAATTGGTCTAAGTACATGATTCACCCTTTAGCTAATCGTTCTTCAGATTGATTGGCGGCCATTTTGAATATTTTTAATCTGACAAAAAATTCCTGTATTCATGAACAAAAAAAAGTCTTCTTTTGCTATAACAGATACGTTAAGAAAGAGAAACGCTGTAAAGATCCAAAAATATCCCAAGGAAAGGACGAAAGTATTGACCATATTGATGATTATAACAATTATGAGTGTTGTTTTCCTCTTAAAGCAAAAGAAATAAAATCACCGAGACGAATACTGTGTCGTAAATCCTTTTGCGTGCAACAAGATCCACAAGATGGCGATGGTGTATAGGAAGCAGAGGAAGCAAACGAAACAGATGAAAAACCGCAAAATATTATTAAAATATAATCTCATTTTAAAAACAAAATGAATTAGCAATTAATGTAATGCACAACCGTGAGTAAGTTTCAAATTTCTACTTCTTGATTAGACTAAATTTCTTCAAATATACACTGCTAAAAAAAGAAAAGCAAAAGAAAAAAGATATAAAAATGGGATAACACACCCGTTTTGATTACTCACGTTCCATAGCAAAAAAATTTTTTATTATTCAGGAAACAACGGATGATCTCATTTCATGTGGTTAGAATAATACAACGCATCTCTATTTGAGAACCTTCGACTTATTTAGACGTATGACAGAGAGAGAACAAAGGTAAACACGGGACAAGGTTTCTTGATTTCAAATCATTCCAGTGAACAAAGAAAAGAGAGTTTTTTTTTTACTTAGATCGTCTGATGAGCAACATCTACGTGGATACAGTAACCCGTCAAAAGACAATGTAAATAAATGTCTTCCGAAAGCTCACGGAGAGTTGACTCGTCTATCTTTTGGATTTTAATTATATAAGGTGGTGCTAAAGAATTTTAAAAGTTCTTTTTATCGGATTTTGATAAATTGGTCAGGAATGTGTGTGCGTTTGAATGGGAAAGTTGTATATGATTCGGGGCGCGTATTTATTTGTCGCTATATTTAGTTTTTTTTTTTTTCAATCACTCATCCCATACCAGTGAATATTAACTACAGACCTTTGATCACAGCATCCATGCTCTTATTTGGTAAGGTTACATAAATGTCTATATTCTATATTAAAATAGTTTTAGAATTTCTTAGATTAACTATTGTCATTGTTATTAAATTTTGCTAGTATTGATAGCGTTGTTATTCTCTAGCGATTGCTAACCAGTTATTCAAATTTTCCGTATTATTACATTCTATATTTGCCTAATCACTTTATTACTGATAGCAATAAACGTAATGGGGTTCTCTTTCCTTTAATGATGCATTTTTAATATTAATTTTTCTAATTTGCTTACGTTATTAGTAATAACGTAATAGTTTGAAAGTCGCCCGAATTTCTTAGATAAATCATTGTAATTATTATTAATTTTTACTAGTTTTCCCTTCACCTAATTTCATCCTTCAGAAACTAGACGTAAACAAAACCCATTATTGTTTACACTTAGAAATATTAATAGTAGAAGTTATAATCTTAAGCTATTTGAATATTTTGATATAGCATTTTTTATTATTATTTGGTGAGTTTTACTTTCATCTTATAGAATATTGTTCTGAGAGTTGCAAAAAAAAAGGCACTTAGAAATAAGATAAAATACACGTAAAAATGAATAATGCACATTTATTTGCTTCAGCCGGATGAAGAAATCGGCCTCTCTTCTTAAATCTTGCATTAACTGTCCCATTCTTATTCGCCCGTTAACATTCCATAAGATTTCAAACGTCTCCGACAAATTGACCAATCACCTCTTGTTTGTTCATGACATGCGACCAATTGATTTATGCTTTCTGGTTGCGGCTAGGTGTCATGATCGCTGTTGCCCGGATACAAGATTGTTGTGTTTGTCTCGTAACCGTAATGTGACAAGAACGACAAAACCTAATCGACAGTTCTTTCGTTACTATGGAATCGGGGGAAAAAAAAAAGCGAGACTCATTGTTGATCTCACAAATCGCTTATAGTTTTCTTTGTATTTTTTTTCCTTGGTTTAAAAAAAAAAAGGCCTAGTGATTTCTTTAAAATTAATGCAGGAGATCCGGTTTCGATATGTGTCCATTGGCGTTGTAATTTTGTGTAATGAATTTCAGCCAATGGCTGTTTCTCATCCTTAAAAATTCGCACAGAAACATTTGATAAAGAAAATGAAAGCGATATTTTCATAATAGCCAGTCCTCTACATTTTGAGCAAATGTCCCTTAGATATTTTTTGCCACGGGTACAAAATTTCATTAGCGCAATGAAAACAGACATATTCAAAGAGCATTCATAACAACAAAAAAAAGAAGGAACAAAAAACAATACAATGTACATTGGCACAGAAATTTAACAATTAAAAACAGTGTTATGAAAAATCAAGAGTGTTCTCCCCTTGTTTGTTACTATACTCCTTGAGAGATCTATTTCTGTTTACTGGGACTATAAAAGGACACTTTACTGTTTTTGTTTTTCGGTCCTTTCTTATCAGAGCAAAAAGCGAGAACAAAAAAAATGTACAACTCCAGACTCATGTTACATCGTCATCATCATCAAGAAAACCGTTTCGATTTGAGGTCATGAATTAACATGTTTTTCTTATCTTCAGTGACATTGCATATTGATTCGACAATATTTTGCCAGCCTTCTCTGTCCTCTGCGAGTTTGCAGGTTCGTTGCAGATCTTCCTTGATTGTAAACTTCTCCAAAGGAAAAATGGGATCTTTCTGCCTTATTCTTTGAATGTCTCAGTTCAGCGTATCATGACATTGGAAGTTCAATAGCAGTAACTGGAGCAGCCATTACCTTTACCACCAAACAAAAAATATGTTATATGCAAACTAGAAATATAATATTAAAGGGTAATTACCGTTAAGCCCGCCCACCCCTCTTTCTGTTTAGAGAATATACAGAGTCCCTCCCCAAAATCTATACACACTTCAGGAAAGTAAGTTTGTCTTTCGTAGTTTCACCAATTGTGATAATACTCTTTATGGTAGTATTTTCTTGACAGATGGCATTACTCACGTGACTTTACCGTCAGCGAATCATACGGGATGATTTGTATCACAGAAAACTGACTACATTGGCGGCCCTTATATAAGAAATTAAAAATGTATATGCAGCAATCCCACTGGACACTTTGGCCAACTCAACTGAAGCAGTCGTTCACCGTACTAATTGTCTGGAAACTAATGACCACCATTTTGAGCATTTCTTTTGATTATCGACTCCAAAGGTAACTTGTGTTAATCTTGCGATGTTTGAATAAATTTAATAACACAATATCCATATTAGTTTTTAATTTCCTGAAGTGCGTATAGATTATTTTGCCGGACTCTGTATATTAATATGTCTGTTTTTATCGCTGTAATAAAATATGCTTTAATGTTGAACTATAAATATTTTCATGGCAATTGTCCTGCTTAACCTTCCTCCTTAGTATCATAACTGCACGAATTTAAGCGTGCTGCTAGATTGGCAATTAGGTCTCACCGTTTTACTGTTTAACTAGCTAGATGAATCAGTCTGTTTTACTGTAACTGTTTTTTTACTCGCTAGTGGAACTTCCGATTATTTACAATCTGCAAAACTTTAAATGCAACCCCATTCGCTATCTTCTGTCTTCCTTAAACCTGTTCTTTTATTGTCCTTTTTGCACTTTCTCTTTCACTCGAGGTAATCCCATGTTTCTTCGTGGCAATTATCACCTTGCTTGGCTGAAATGATTAAAAAATCATGAACAAAAGAAAAATCTAAACAATTCCTATTTAATGATTTTATTATCCTTATACTCTTCATATACTCATATACAACAATCAAGATCAAGAAAAGACTTGAAGCAACTAAATGTGGCTCTACAGAAAGATGCTGAGGATACCATGGACCGAACATGTGAACACCGACGAAGTTTTAGAGAAAATATAAACAAAATGGAAACTTCTTATCATTAGGAAGAGACAATTGACGTTTCTAGGACACATAATCCGAAAGGGGGGAGTTGGAGAATCTGATACACACAGGACAGATGGAAGGCCAAAAAGATAGAGGAAAACAATGCATAACATAATGAGGAAAGAAAGCTTGGAGAATCTGATACTCACAGAAGAGATTGAAGGAAAGATGTACAGAGGAAAACAATGCATGACATAATGAGTAAAGAGGGCTTGGAGAATCTGATACTCACATGATTGAAAGTAAGTGAGCGAAAAACAGTGCAAGACATACTTAGTGACCTTCCTGTCTTGTGTCGGATATTCTATTTGAATCTTAAAGTTGTAAAGTATATGCTTTCATCGATTGTTGCCTTTTTATTGGTCTTAATGCTTTGGTCGTGGGCTGCTATTAAGAGTAATTATATAGGATGGGCACAAAGTCCGCGAGCAAAATTTATTTTCTGTTTGTATTGAGTCCTGTGTTCTGAACACAGATTTTTTTCTTCACGTTGGTAAACATCTTCCACGTTAATAGACGCAATTTGAGAAAACAATACTTTGTAGCCATTTTCAGTTCTTCAACCTTTCCGAAGCGAATTTTTTCTTTCTTTCCCTAAAAACCAGGGCTAATTATTACAAGCATTGGAGGAGCAAATGTTTTGTTTAATCTCTGTTCAAGATATGCTTCCACAAAAGTTACCACTCGAAAATTCACTTAATCATAGATCAAAGGCGTGCAAACTTTTGTGGAATAACTACTGACGTTTTGAGCCCTCCCTATGCAACTATGCAGCATCCATCTTAATATATATATATATATATATATATATATATATATATATATATATATATATATATATATATATATATATGCTAGAATAATCCTAAGGAGCCAGGCAAACCTACCTAGGTTTCACCTAAACGGATCTTTAGGGTAAAACTGGTTAAAAAGGAAAACAACGGAACAGTATTTATTGATAAAACAAAAAAAACATTACTATGTGACAAAAAAGAGTATTTTATTGTATTCTATTCTAATAACCAGCCTTATATCATATTATTGGTTAATATATATATATATATATATATGTGTGTGTGTGTGTGTGTGTGTGTGTGTGTGTGTGTTGAAATATAGTCTTAAGGTGTGCTATATTTATGGGATAAAGTGGTCAATATCAGAGATAGAGCGTGTGTAAATATAAAAGTGAACATAGAAGTCAAAACGTAAAGGCGACAGTCTGTTTCGTGCTAGACGAGTCGTGGCCTGACGATTGCGTCTAGCATGAAGCAGACTCACCTATAACTTTGCATATATATATATATATATATATATATATATATATATATATATATATATATATATATATATATATATATATATATATATATATATATATATATATATGAATAAATTCAAGAAAATAGAGTGCAGTTAGAACTCAATGTCGAGGACAGAGTAAGAATATAATATAATACAAAAGGCTCAAACATTAATATTCCATGCTTATAATTCATAACATTGGAATCATAACCACAGGTCGCGCGACATATGGCCCTCCTTCATCTCCAGACTGCAATCCTATCTACTATTTTGAGTATTGCCTCTTGTGGAGGGAGATAAGCAGCAGGCCCTACAACACCGAGGAGGCTCACAAGACTACCATCAGGAACGCCATACCCAACATGGATAGGAACACCGTAACCAATGCTTGCACAATCTTCTGGTCCCGCATGGAGAATATGATAGCGGCTGATGATGGCCATATCGAGTTATTAGTATACCTTATAAATGTATTTTACTGTGTATAAAGTTGCAATGGAAATCGCTGTTTGTATTATCCATAAATTTATTTTCAGTATATATATATATATATATATATATATATATATATATATATATATATATATATATATATATATATATATATATATATATATATATAGCGGAGTAATGGATAGCGGACTGAGGAATCGGAGAGCCGAGTTCGAATTCCAGTCGAATCCATGACATTCACATGTATAAGTACAAATAAGTTTACGAATTCCTCGTAGTAAGGAAATATACGCACGCATATATACACGCATGCTGACAGGAACACGCCAAAATAGAAACAGATCCAAGAGCACATAGAGGTCACTAAAACATTAAAAGATTAAATGCCGATAACTACTCGCTGGACAAACCTTAATTGTTTTATGACCCTTCACGCAGAACTCTTCATTGACAATTCTAGAAAGAAAATTCGGATTGCCAACACACAAACAGAATGTCTCATATCGAGAATATTCCACATTGAACATGAAGAAAATTAATTATTTTAATAATATGTAAAATCTCCACTTTCACCTGAAGACGGTTGCGAGACCAGACCAGAAACACGTGTCGTGAAATTATGTAAAACAAAGTATAATATTTTTTCTCAATAAATCCACATTACAACCAAAAACGTTTGCGGCACCCCTCTTCTTTTTAATATACATACTTTTCTCTCGTTGGAACCACTACAACATATTTCTTTTATATATATATATATATACATATGACGAGTACAAACGATTCTTAAAAATCCATTCGGCTATAATTTATTTCAAGAATATACAAATATTTATCTCTTCAGACCAATTTTTTTTAAATAAATGGAGTCAATTTATCCAGACGAAAGGAAAAGGGGGAGGAAAAAAGAAAAAAGAAAAGGTGAAAAATTTGATATTAAAAAGGAAGAAAGAAAAAAGTAAAATTTCAATATAAGTTTTTTAAAAGAATGTTTGGGGAGAAAGAAAGAGGAGAAGAGAGGGGAATGGAGAGAGAACGAGAGAACGAGAGAAGGGGAGAAAGAAAAGGAAAGAAGGAAAAATTAGACATAAGCCGATAGGGTCAGCTAGAAATGATCTTTCGTTCAAGGCTTGAACAAGTTAAAGTACAGTGTAAGGAAGGAATTGATCAGATTTAAAATAGATACATTGAATTGTCTGATATTCATGTTATTTTCGACAGCGAAACAATCACCATCGCATTATAATCATCACCATTTCAAATTATTATTAATAATAATAATAATAATATTTGACAGCAATAAAATAAAGTAAGTTAAATAAATTATTTAAAAATTAAAATATATAAAAAATATACATAAAAATATATACTCTGATTACATTATCCACTAATTATTTTTCGGGCTTATCTGTGCCACACACTATATATATATATATATATATAGATAGATAGATAGATAGATAGATAGATAATAACTAGACTCGTTTCGAAAAACCCTCGAATTTTTGATTTGCTAATCAAATCAATCTCGAGGAAAAAAGGTTTAAAAAAAAAAGAGCTACAAACATGAACTTCTGCCGAAAAAAAATCGCACAGATGCAGGTCTGAAGCCCAAAGAAAAAACCCCGATACGAGTAACAACTAACTAACAAAAGAGCTCAATACAACCGTAGAGCAGACCTAGATACACCTAGTGAGCCAGACAAACCTACCTAGCTTTCACCTAAACGGATCGTCAGGGAAAGTTTGACTATATATATATATATATATATATATATATATATATATATATATATACAGGTGCCTTTTTTTTACCGTAAAGTTAAAAATGCAGGCAATAAAACAGATATATCCTGTGTACGGTGAAGGTGCTTAGCTGACAGAACTCTACGAAATTGGTTCACTAAGTTCAAAGTTGGTGATTGTAGCCTTATTGATGAAGAACTTTCAGACAGACACACACTACAGATGACGACCCGTATTACACGACGTGGGAATTCGCAGGAATACTAAATTTACCAAAATCTACCATCCATGATGACTTAGAGAAGGTTAGGTGCTCAAATCGCTATAATCTTTAGGTACCACATTGTTGTGAATTTCGGGATAAAATCCCGTCTCAAAATGAATGACAAACGCGGGAATGAAATATAGCAAATAAATGTATTGACGTATTAATACAATTGGTAATACGGTTAGTAGATCCAGAAATGCGGTTAGTAGCAATAATAATATATATACAGTCTGGGAAATTCAGTATCGAAGTATGTCTTCCTTCTGATTCTACGTGCTCGCAACTGTGACTCCTACAAAGCGGTTACCTCACTCTCTTACTCTCTCACTGTCTCACTGTATCACCCTTCCGAGTATTCTCCGGTAGCAGTACAAGTACACACTGAGTGAGTCCACTTGTATACAAAGGGGTGGACCCCTTAACACACATGATCTGAGTGAAAAGAATTTTGGGGGTCGCATTTCATCTGTGTTTTTTGTATAAACGTAATGAAAATGTACCCTTTTCGAAGCAAATTGTAACGGGTGATGAAAAATGGATAATGTACAACAATGTTCAGCGAAAAATATCATGACATGAACCAACATTAGCCACCGCAAAAGCAGTCCTTCATCCTAATAAATTCATGCTGTACATCTGGTTGGGTTGGAAAAGGATCATGTACTATAAGCTTCTGTCAAATAACCAGTCAAGTGATTCTGAAAATTGCTGTTCGAAACTAGACGAATTAGAGGCAGCAATTCAAGAAAAACGCCAGAATTGGCAAACAGAAAAGATCTTGTTTACAATCAGGATCGTGCCAGACCACACTTTTCTTTGGCTACCGAGCAAAAATTGTTGCAGCTTAGCAGGGATGGGTTACCCCACCCGTCATATTCACCAGACCTTGCTTCTTCGAATATTCATTTATTCAGATCCTTGCAAAATAATCGCAATGGTAAAAATTAATTCATTGGATGACATAAAAAACAAACACCTGAATGAGTTCTTTATCGAGAAACCACCAAAATTCTGGGAAGATGGAATCTTCAAATTGAAGGAAAAATGGAGAAACGTTATGCAACAATATAGTTCATAAATGTTTCGTTGAAGAAATATTTAATGGTATAATTTGTTTGTCTTTTAATTTCTCTTAAAGACCAAAATGAACTTTCCATATATATATATATATATATATATATATATATATAATGAAAACCAGACCACTTTAAAGTACCTTAAAGTGGTCTGTTTTTCATTAAATATTAGCTCTGGATTTACATTGAGCTCTCAGGATTTCATCCTCCTTGGAATTACCAAGTTCTTCATAACTTAACTATATATATATATATATATATATATATATATATATATATATATATATATATATATTCAATTGCATGGGTATTAGTTTGTAACCCCTGGGTTTCACGCTTTTGCTATCATCATACAAACTGATTTTTTAAAGTAGATCTATTTATGGTTATTCGTGTTTGATTATTTGTTTGTGTTGCAGGGGAGGGGGAAATTTCGTATGTGTTTGCTTTGAATGACACTCTCATATACATAGATACACATGCATACAGGTGTATGCATTTTAGATGGTACAAAAACACCCTGTAAAATAAGCTGAATATGTTAGATCTATCACAGATACTAACCACTTTCCACTACGTACCGCGCATATATAATATATATATATATATATATATATATATATATATATATATATATATATATATATAAAACAAAATTTTATTTCACACTAATCGCAACACATTACACTGCATATGGACATATGGTGATGTTGTTAATATTGCTTCTTTTCGTGGCATAACGTCATAGAACGACATCTTGAACTTAGGAACTGCGTCTGCCATTCCACGACCGTTATTGTCGCATAGCAATCTTCTATGTCATCGTGACAGAATATCATCTTTGATGATGAATATCTTTATTTAAATGTCCGTATAACCACTCTGAATGTTGGCTTAGGTCAAGGAACAGCTTTAATAAAAAAAACTATCCAAATGTTAGTCAATTTTTGTCTTTATTTTCTCCCGAAATTAAACCAACCATACGAAGCTTAGAACGGCTCATGATCGAACATAATGGACATTCATTGTCTGTTATATTCAGCAATATATGTTTAAATATACATATATATATATATATATATATATATATATATATATATATATGTTATATTCAGCAATATATGTTTAAATATATACATACATATATATATATATATATATATAGATATATATAGAGAGATAGATAGATAGATATACATATACATATATATATATACATATATATATATATATATATATATATATATATATATAAATATATATATATATATATATATATGTGTGTGTGTGTGTGTGTATTCTGTGGATTTATGCAGTAAATGTTCTTTTGGCAAGATTTTGAATATCTTATATAATCATCACGGTAAGTAGAGATAAATTATGACTTTCCTAGTACTGATCTGTGTAGTAACATAGTGACAGGTATGTGCATGTGTAACATGTGTGATATGTGTGTGATGTGTGTGTGTGTGTGTGTGTGATGTGTGTGTGTGTGATGTGTGATGTGTGTGTGATGTGTGTGTGATGTGTGTGTGTGATGTGTGATGTGTGTGTGTGTGTGTGTGTGTGTGTGTGTGTGTGTGTGTGTGTGTGTGTGTGTGTGTGTGTGTGTGATGTGTGTGTGTGTGTGTGTGTTGTGTGTGTGTGATGTGTGTTGTGTGTGTGTGTGTGTGTGATGTGTGATGTGTGTGTGTGTGTGTGTGTGATGTGTGTGTGTGTGTGTGTGTGTGTGTGTGTGTGTGTGATGTGTGTGTGTGTGTGTGTGTGTGTGTGTGTGTGTGTGTGTGTGTGTGTGTGTGTGTTTGTTTTTTTTTTTATTTGAGGATCCGGGCTATTAAACTATTTTTTTCTTTATAAATGATTGTTTTTGTTGCATGAATATCGTTTCGAGTATCGTAAGTCTGTTTTTACTATTTGAATTTGCAAGTATTTTCTTATTGTTTGACTGATATTACTAAGATCCTTATGCTACGTATGAATGTATTACCTAATGGCACTCTGCTCCGATATGTGACAGGAGAGAGTCCGTGGGAGTGTGGTTTAGGTATATTCTATTATCAGAGAAGGATTATTCAACCCCGGTGTATAGACTTGTCCTTGTCGTTTACATAGAGTGAAATTAAGAGAAAAGACTGGGTATAATGGGGTAATTTAATGTGAGACCCGTAGGCTCGGCCCAAAATTCCTCGTAGACCCCGTATAAAACGGGGTCGGATAGCTGCTTCCCGAGTCGAAACTCTGCCCTTCGACATAGCCTAGTCTTGGGATCCTCTCTGCCCAGAGGTAAAGAGTTTAACCAGCACAGCTGGAGACGAATCTCTAACTGCAGACCAACATACAGTATTTACTACTGTATTTATGCGAACGGAGACATACCCATTATCGTCCGTAGGTATGCTACAAAAATTATTATACACTCTGTCACTTTTTTATTGAATTCTCTTTAATTACTGAGCTTAACATGGTTAAGAAAAAATAAACCTCAGCGAGGACTAAATATCACTATAGTATCAGTAAGAGTGTATCACACATATTTAATAGCCATTAGTTTTCCTGCTTTATTCCAGGAATGTTTCCATCAATATAAAAGACACTGGATAAAATGTGTGCCTTCAGCAGGGGAACTACTTCGAACAAGATTAAATCAAGTTGAATTTCTCTTTGTGTGCTCAATTGCTTAGAATATTTGCTGTGAAATTTCGGTTTAACATCACTATGACCATTTTGGTCCAAGCACTACAACCAGGTGACCCAGCCAATTGTAAAGAAAATTCATTGTTTTTTATTATAACAGCAGACAGAATTCTTTTCCTCTTATTATTTCATTACTACAAGAAATAAATATTCAATCAATATTTTTTATTTGTTGAAAAATTCTCAGACAATAAAATACTTTGGTAAGTTAAATTTTTATTGCTCTTTTAAAAGTTATAAATTAAAAAGTCTTTCGACTTAAAATTCCAGACAGAAGATGGTTCATATTTTAAAATTCTACCCATTTAATTCTTTTTATATAACTATTTTTTTTTCTCATATTCATTAGTTTTTCCCTGGTATGTTCTTTTTGAATGATTTCTTCTTTAATCAATTTAATTATTGTTGCTATTTCTTTTAGTCTTAATATTCCTGGGTATGACGATAAAGTTCATCCGGCAGCAATCGAAAGATTGGATGTTTTGAGGAGCGTGAAACCACCTCTTAATTTCTGTTGTTCCCAGGCCAACCCTGACCCGGTGGAGTAGCACCTGTTATGGTCCCAGCTTTGGGAAAACAGTGTATCCTCAAATAAAAACCGAAAAAAAAAAACTATGAAAATATATAAATACATATTTATTACAAAAAATACCAACAATATATTTTTATATAAAAAAAAAAAATACGAAAAATACATGTTTAAAGCAAAAATGCTAACAAACCATTTTATCTGTAGCTGAAGGCATATACACGCATTCAAAACATATTTAACTTTAAAATATTTGAATTTCGGTTTTAAATAATCCATCAAGGTTGACATCCCGCGGAACAAAATCAACCAAACAAGCAAAATTAAAGAACTTTTTCAGGACGTTTAGCCATATAATATCCTACAATATTTTAAAGAAATCAAACTGTGATTCCTAAATATAAATTCAACAAAACTACAACATAACACACACATATCATCGCCTCTAGTAATCATGTTCACACAAACATGTATATTCATGAAAGCTAGGTAACATTTAGTATATACTTAATTCTGAAAGCAGACTAATATATATCAAATTTTTGTTACTTCAAAGCACCCAAAGAAATTAAACTTCGGTATTAAATAACCCATAAGGATGTTGATATGTTGTTTAGCATATAAATCAATCAGTCGATTTTAGTCTTAAAGAAAATGGCAAGAGAAAGAACATTTCTACTGAGAATCAAGAATATTAAGTTGAAATTCTTTAGGCACATAATGAAGACGTCCTCTTATGTTTCATACATTATTCTTGTTTTTATGGACTACACTCTATAGGATTTTTTTTTCTGTAAGTTCCATCAATAGTGTCATTTTCCTAAGATTAAGATTAATTAGGAAACACACAGACATACAGTGAATTAATCAGAGCTTACATCGGGTGGTAATGGTCTAACGGCGAATGCCGAAAATGATCCCGAAAACAGTCAGTACGCAAGCGATTCCACACATCACTGTCGGTTGAAATAATCATAATTTATAATTCAATATTTTTCAACCAATCGCTATCATTTCTGATCTAACAAGAACAGATAATTCAAGGCGATAATGATTATCTAGCCAATTAAAATCCAACTAGCGAAGAGTCCTAAATAACTAGAGTTAATAAACTACATCCGCATCCTGGGTAAGACAATAAATTTCATCCGACAGCAAGATCTTTGATCAGGAGTTTTTTAGGATCATGGAGCCACCTCTTAATTGCTGTTGTTCCAAGGTCCACTCTGAGCAGGGGTGGTAGCATCTGTTAGGGTCCTAGCTTTGGGCAAATATCCCCCCCCCACAAAAGGAGTCAAATCACTATGAAAGTATAAAAATAGGTTTTAATACCAGCAATCCTTTTATGAAAAATTATTACCAACAGTACATTTTTGAAAAAGAAAATATTGCCAGCAATACATTTAAAAAAAATATTACCAGAAATACATTTTTGGAAAAAATATTACCAGCAATAAAAATCTTGTCGGCATTAAATAACCTATTGAGGTGTCGGTATGCCGTAAAACAAAACAAAACAAACAAACCAATTATCGAATAAATTAAAGCAACGATGTTAGCAGAGAAACTGCAATTCAAAGCCATTCTGCTGCCCAAAATAATGTTAGATTAATATTTCTCAGCACATGCGTAAAAGTGACATTTTAATTCTCAACGCTGTATTGTCTACCTATATACACACACACATATAACACAAGAAGTTTGCAATCTCACATTGCTACTATACATACTCAACTAGTGCACAAACTATTTGATTCTGCCACACACCGAAAAAATTATTAAAATATTAATTTCTTTTTTTTAATCATTTCACCCCAAGCAAGGCGATAATGCCACTAAGACGCAAAGGCTTGCTGGGAGTGAAAGAGAAAACCTAAGTGAGGAGAAAGGGTATTAAAAGAACAGGTTTGAAGAATGTAGATGGCAGCAAACCAAGAAACCGAAAGAAAGAAATCAGAAACTCTTATAATACAACATACGATTATATCTTGCTTGTTCAATAGTAAAATTGTGAAACCCAATTTCAAACATAGTAGTAAGCTTCAATCAACGCATTCGAAGCACCAATTTTATTGTGCTTAGAGGTATTTTAACGAAGGCTTATCATCTCTCACTTACGTCTCTGACTTTGGGCAGAGTTCGCTCAGGTGGTTGGAATGTCGAACTGAACCCTTTATTTCGATGACTCGGGTAGACTGTTCTAGTTCTACGTGCCATGTTTAACGGATGTCAGTTATGAGTTATCTCCTGTTAATTGCCCTCTGCAAGTTCTCCACAGCCTTAACCAGGTATTGAACTCACACTTTTTGTCACTGGATCTAACTAACGCCTTTATCCATTGTGCCATGTGTCCTTGACAATAGTACGGATAATGTAAATAGTGTAAATATTACCTCATCTCAGAAATATACATAGATACTGAAAGGCCGAAACGTTGTAATAAAAATAGCGACAAAGATGAGGACAATAGTCCGAATAATGTAAATAGTGTACATAATACCTCATCTCAGAAATATAGACAGATACTGAAGGGCCAAAACGTTGTAATAAAAATGGCAACAAAGATGAGGACAATAGTCCGAATAATGTAAATAGTTTACGTAATACCTCATCTCAGATATATAGACAGATACTGAAGGGCCGAAACGTTGTAATAAAAATAGCGACAAAGATGAGGACAATAGTCCGAATAATGTAAATAGTGTACATAATACCTCTCAGAAATATAGATAGATACTGAAGGGCCGAATCGTTGTAATAAAAATGGCAACAAAGATGCGGACGATAGTCCGAATAATGTAAATAGTTTACGTAATACCTCATTTCAGAAATATAGACAGATACTGAAGGGCAGAAACGTTGTAATAAATATGGCAACAAAGATGAGGATAATAGCCTGAATAATGTAAATAGCGTGCATAATACCTCATCTCAGAAATATAGACAGATACTGAAAGGCCGAAACGTTGTAATAAAAATGGCAACAAAGATGAGGACAATAGTCCGAATAATGTAAATAGTGTACATAATACCTCATTTCAGAAATATAGACAGATACTGAAGGGCCGAAACGTTGTAATAAAAATAGCGACAAAGATGAGGACAATAGTCCGAATAATGTAAATAGTGTACATAATACCTCATCTCAGAAATATAGACAGATACTGAAGGGCCGAAACGTTGTAATAAAAATGGCAACAAAGATGAGGACAATAGTCCGAAAAATGTAAATAGTTTACGTAATACCTCATCTCAGAAATATAGATAGATACTGAAAGGCCGAAACGTTGTAATAAATATGGCAACAAAGATGCGGACGATAGTCCGAATAATGTAAATAGTTTACGTAATACCTCATCTCAGAAATATACATAGATACTGAAAGGCCGAAACGTTGTAATAAAAATAGCGACAAAGATGAGGACAATAGTCCGAATAATTTAAATAGTGTACATAATACCTCATCTCAGAAATATAGACAGATACTGAAGGGCCAAAACGTTGTAATAAAAATGGCAACAAAGATGAGGACAATAATCCGAATAATGTAAATAGTGTACATAATACCTCATTTCAGAAATATAGACAGATACTGAAGGGCCGAAAAGTTGTAATAAAAATAGCGACAAAGATGAGGACAATAGTCCGAATAATGTAAATAGTTTACGTAATACCTCATCTCAGATATATAGACAGATACTGAAGGGCCGAAACGTTGTAATAAAAATAGCGACAAAGATGAGGACAATAGTCCGAATAATGTAAATAGTGTACATAATACCTCATTTCAGAAATATAGATAGATACTGAAGGGCCGAAACGTTGTAATAAAAATGGCAACAAATATGCGGACGATAGTCCGAATAATGTAAATAGTTTACGTAATACCTCATTTCAGAAATATAGACAGATACTGAAGGGCAGAAACGTTGTAATAAATATGGCAACAAAGATGAGGATAATAGCCTGAATAATGTAAATAGCGTGCATAATACCTCATCTCAGAAATATAGACAGATACTGAAAGGCCGAAACGTTGTAATAAAAAATGGCAACAAAAGATGAGGACAATAGTCCGAATAATGTAAATAGTGTACATAATACCTCATTTCAGAAATATAGACAGATACTGAAGGGCCGAAACGTTGTAATAAAAATAGCGACAAAGATGAGGACAATAGTCCGAATAATGTAAATAGTGTACATAATACCTCATCTCAGAAATATAGACAGATACTGAAGGGCCGAAACGTTGTAATAAAAATGGCAACAAAGATGAGGACAATAGTCCGAATAATGTAAATAGTTTACGTAATACCTCATCTCAGAAATATAGATAGATACTGAAGGGCCGAAACGTTGTAATAAAATGGCAACAAAGATGCGGACGATAGTCCGAATAATGCAAATAGTTTACGTAATACCTCATCTCAGAAATATACATAGATACTGAAAGGCCGAAACGTTGTAATAAAAATAGCGACGAAAAGCTGAGGACAATAGTCCGAATAATGTAAATACATACATAATACCTCATCTCAGAAATATAGACAGATACTGAAGGGCCAAAACGTTGTAATAAAAAATGGCAACAAAGATGAGGACAATAGTCCGAATAATGTAAATAGTGTACATAATACCTCATTTCAGAAATATAGACAGATACTGAAGGGCCGAAAAGTTGTAATAAAAATAGCGACAAAGATGAAAGTTGTAATAAAAGTCAAAGAATAATGTAAATAATGTAAATAATACATAATATTTCAGAAATATAGACAGATACTGAAGGGCCGAAACGTTGTAATAAAATGGCAACAAAGATGAGGACAATAGTCCGAATAATGTAAATAGTGTACATAATACCTCATTTCAGAAATATAAACAGATACTGAAGGGCCGAAACGTTGTAATAAAAATGGCAACAAAGATGAGGACAATAGTCCGAATAATGTAAATAGTGTACATAATACCTCATTTCAGAAATATAGACAGATACTGAAGGGCCGAAACGTTGTAATAAAAATGGCAACAAAGATGAGGACAATAGTCCGAATAATGTAAGTAGTTTACGTAATACCTCATTTCAGAAATATAAACAGATACTGAAGGGCCGAAACGTTGTAATAAAAATGGCGACAAAGATGAGGACAATAGTCCGAATAATGAAATAAATAGTGTGAAAGGCCGAAACGTTGTAATAATACCTCATTTCAGAAATATAGACAGATACTGAAGGGCCAAAACGTTGTAATAAAATGGCAACAAAAGATGAGGACAATAATCCGAATAATGTAAATAGTGTACATAATACCTCATTTCAGAAATATAGACAGATACTGAAGGGCCGAAAAGTTGTAATAAAAATAGCGACAAAGATGAGGACAATAGTCCGAATAATGTAAATAGTTTACGTAATACCTCATCTCAGATATATAGACAGATACTGAAGGGCCGAAACGTTGTAATAAAAATAGCGACAAAGATGAGGACAATAGTCCGAATAATGTAAATAGTGTACATAATACCTCTCAGAAATATAGATAGATACTGAAGGGCCGAAACGTTGTAATAAAATGGCAACAAATATGCGGACGATAGTCCGAATAATGTAAATAGTTTACGTAATACCTCATTTCAGAAATATAGACAGATACTGAAGGGCAGAAACGTTGTAATAAATATGGCAACAAAGATGAGGATAATAGCCTGAATAATGTAAATAGCGTGCATAATACCTCATCTCAGAAATATAGACAGATACTGAAAGGCCGAAACGTTGTAATAAAAATGGCAACAAAAGATGAGGACAATAAGTCGAATAATGTAAATAGTGTACATAATACCTCATTTCAGAAATATAGACAGATACTGAAGGGCCGAAACGTTGTAATAAAAATAGCGACAAAGATGAGGACAATAGTCCGAATAATGTAAATAGTGTACATAATACCTCATCTCAGAAATATAGACAGATACTGAAGGGCCGAAACGTTGTAATAAAAATGGCAACAAAGATGAGGACAATAGTCCGAATAATGTAAATAGTTTACGTAATACCTCATCTCAGAAATATAGATAGATACTGAAGGGCCGAAACGTTGTAATAAAAATGGCAACCAAGATGCGGACGATAGTCCGAATAATGCAAATAGTTTACGTAATACCTCATCTCAGAAATATACATAGATACTGAAAGGCCGAAACGTTGTAATAAAAATAGCGACAAAGATGAGGACAATAGTCCGAATAATGTAAATAGTGTACATAATACCTCATCTCAGAAATATAGACAGATACTGAAGGGCCAAAACGTTGTAATAAAAATGGCAACAAAGATGAGGACAATAGTCCGAATAATGTAAATAGTGTACATAATACCTCATTTCAGAAATATAGACAGATACTGAAGGGCCGAAAAGTTGTAATAAAAATAGCGACAAAGATGAGGACAATAGTCCGAATAATGTAAATAGTGTACATAATACCTCATTTCAGAAATATAGACAGATACTGAAGGGCCGAAACGTTGTAATAAAAATGGCAACAAAGATGAGGACAATAGTCCGAATAATGTAAATAGTGTACATAATACCTCATTTCAGAAATATAGACAGATACTGAAAGGCCGAAACGTTGTAATAAAAATGGCAACAAAGATGAGGACAATAGTCCGAATAATGTAAATAGTGTACATAATACCTCATTTCAGAAATATAGACAGATACTGAAGGGCCGAAACGTTGTAATAAAAATGGCAACAAAGATGAGGACAATAGTCCGAATAATGTGAGTAGTTTACGTAATACCTCATTTCAGAAATATAAACAGATACTGAAGGGCCGAAACGTTGTAATAAAAATGGCGACAAAGATGAGGACAATAGTCCGAATAATGTAAATAGTGTACATAATAACTCATCTCAGAAATATAGACAGATTCTGAAAGGCCGAAACGTTGTAATAAATATGGCAACAAAGATGAGGACAATAGTCCGGAAAATGTAAATAGTTTACCTAATACCTCATCTCAGAAATATAGACAGATATTCTACCCATTTCTTGATAAAACGATGCGGGAGGCGAATTTCTATGGATATTTTATGGTTGTAGAATTCGACACGAGATTATTCAATCATCAAGAGTTAAGAATTAATCAGAATATTTAAATTTTAACTGGTCTTTCTATTGAATATAAACTGCGTTTTACTTTTCAAAATACTTTTGACTTCCCTTGTCTTTCCATTAGTCGAAAACTGCTAAAAGCAATTTTTCTAATATTGACGTCACATCGCTCACGTTGAACATGAAAGACCCTATTTATTTAAATTTTTAAACGATTGAGGCACAATTACAAACATTTATGGCTATGGGGTAAGAAAAAAAAAAGAAAAAATACTTATTTATTCCCTTCTTCCTTTCTGCCTGCTAGTGACAGTTTTGTTTGTTTAAACTTCTAATGTTGAAAATACATCTTTCCGACTTTTCCCCAAGATAAATTTGTTACAGGTTTTATCACTATTCGATATATTATCCTAACAATTTAAAATTGCGTCTCTCGTTCACCATAACACAGCCTTTTATAAAACCTGGAAATGACAAGCGTTCCAATATTATGCCTGGCCAAACAAAATATATTTTCTCTTTTTTCGAATAAAGGAAGTCGATCCTCTTTTTTAAAGATTACATTTTACGTATAATTTAGCATTGTGATACAAAAGCACTGTGTTATCTGATTATATCACTTTAGGACTACCAACAGCAGCAACAACTAAAACGGACTTCACATGTAACTTGAAGAGAAAATAATGACATAGCCAAGATGCTGACATTCCACACTACTTTAAACAAAGGGCTAGGAAGAAAACTACTATTAATATTGAAAAGAACTATAACAACTACTGGTCATGAGAAAACTATTTTCCTGAAAATTATTTTAAGAGAAAGAGTTTATAAACTTCAACCGAAACTGGCTGCTCGGTCAATGAATGTCAAAAGTTTCATTATAAGGAAAAGGTTAATACTACATATTACTGTTACCATTGACGCATGTAATTCAAGCCATGAAATATCACATGTCGGAATCGAATTTAATGCACATCAGTAAACTTTGATCTAAGAGGTGTTGATCCGTGGAGATTACAATACGTACGATGTTCACCCTATGAAATACCAACGTAAGTGTTGTACTCGAGGGTCACTTCAGGACCCCAAAAGAACTATCTGTTTCAGATAGTTGACCTAGAAGCTACCCTGATAGCCACAAGGAATTGGGCCTCATAGTTTATTGTTGAATTTAGGATATACGCACATAAGACAATTCGGTCATAGGAAATAAACACCAGGACTACGAAGTGGGGAGGAAAAGTCGCTCACGCGTCCACGCGAGAAAATAAATGAACATTCTAAAAAAGTTTCCGTAAACCGAATACCTTCCCGACATTAATTTGATAGAGTCAAGAATTGAATAAGCAATTATGTAAAATTTAGTCTCGTATTATTATCAGATGTTACTAACACGTTTTGACTTATAACCTTTTCCACTTATACAGGGGTTGTTACCAGACAGAAATGTAAATTAGTCCTCACAACACTGATGTCCATTTTTTTCTTGTCCACAACATTATGATGTCCTTGTTCTGCCGATGGTAGGGGTTTTCCAAACCAGGTTGCGAAAGAATGTATTATTCCAGTGTCTTATATCAAACTTGGTGAAATTTTATGTGTCTGTGCGTGTAAGTGTGTGTGTATGAATTAAATGGCGCGATACCGTGTAAGTCATCGACACACAACACACACATACGCATATACATTATATAGGTGCAGGGAAAGTCACGTGTACACAGTATGTGACGGACAATGAATCAGCTTTTCTCTTATCATATGGGTTTTTGAATTTGTAAATTCTACAAAGTACAAAAATGTTTACTTCATTAACTTTAGCTTTAGTAAGGAGATAAAAAAGAGTTTTAATTGAAATTCGAAGTTTCTCTCTCGATAAGTTCGACCTTTTCCATTAAGCTGGCCATAATTGGATTAGAATATAATTCATTTACACTTTTTAAGTGACATCAGTTCATGCGAGGAAAGACATTAAAGTTAGAAGTTGAATTTAATGTCACTGGATTTTTAAGAGCCAATAGAACATCAACGATAAGAGAAATAAAAGACAGCAAACATATGTCTTTCTTTTGTCTCCGTCACGTTCCTGCTTTCCTATCAATAGCTTTACTTTCGTTTTTCTCCAGATTTCTTACACACCATCTATCTTTCCTCCACCACGACTTCATTAATTATTACTACTCGCCATTTTTTTTCATGTGGAAATGATAAGAGGTAAAAGTTGTGTGGTGTGTTTTTTAATCATTTCTCCATAAGCAAGTTGATAAATCCACCTAGATGCAAGGGGTTACTGAGACTTGAAGGTGACGAGAAAACATTGTTGTTTTTTTTTTTTTTTATCATTTCTACCCAAGCAAGTCAATAAAGTCACCTAGATGCAAGGGGTTAATGAGAATCTAAAGAGTTATTGGTGTTGCTTTTGTTTTGTAAGAAATTATTAAGGGGAGGTAAAAACCCTACATATGATATTTAAATATGTATTCTATCAACAAGATCCTCATGCTCATATTCGAAATTCTTTTGTTTTTTCAATTATTTCATGCTAAGCAAGACTGACACACCACTAGCATGCAGAGGGGGTACAGGTATTGAAAGTCAGAGAAAAGACTGAGTATATGGAGATTGAGGAAATGACAAAAGATGAACGGGTTTCAAGAAGAAAACAAATATGGTGATTGACGTTGCATTTAAATTTTTGAAGATTGAATTTATCAGGTATGCAAGTAAACGGAAGTGAATCCCTCAGGCGGGAAGTGCGGGAACAGAGTCTGTAGGAGTAGAAGTGGATGTTGCATTTAGCTATTTCAGCAGTAAACGGGTGTGATCTAGACTCCAATTTAGTAACACGAGTAAATTCATGTAGGCGTGGCACCAAGGAAAAAGCTCATCAGAGCAGTTGCCATGAAAATATTTGTAGAAAAGACAGATGAGAGCCACGCCACGGCGGTGAGAAAGTGATTGAAGTCGAGATGTCACGTCAGAATTGATTAAGTTACAGATCCTTCTAAGGATTTTTTTCGAGAATCCTGAGATGAACAATCAGACCAGATATGGCAACAGGACTCAATGTACGTGCGTAGATTTGTAAATGTGGAAGATGGTCTCTGACGATAATTTTTTTTTTTTTTACTGGGAGTGAAATAAAATGAGAAAACTAGTGAGGAGAAAGGACAATAAAAGAACAGGTTTCAGGAAGACAGAAGATGGCGATAATACCACTAAGACGCAAGGGGTTTCTGAGAGTGAAAGAGAATGAGAAGACTTTAGTGAAGAGAAAGGACAATAAAAGAACAGGTTTCAGGAAGACAGAAGATGGCGATAATGCCGCTAAGACGCAAGGGGTTTCTGAGAGTGAAAGAGATGAGAAGAATTTTGTGTGGAGAAAGGTCATTAAAACAGGTCTCAGAAAGATAGAAGATGCGATAATGCTACTAAAACACAAGAGGTTACTGGGAGTGAAAGAATAAGAAGAGTTTAGTAAGGAAAAGGACAATAAAACAGTTTTCAGGAAGACAAAAGATGATGATAATGCCACTATGACGCAAGTGGTTACTGGGAGTGAAAGAGAATGAGAAGATTTTAGTGAGGAGGAAGGACAATAACAGAACGGATTTTACTAAGGCAGTAGATAGTGACATGAGTTGCATTAACATTTTTCAAGCTTTTTAGGTGAGAGGGTAGCAAGAAACTGGAGGAAAACTCCACAGTCGTGAAGTGCGAGAAAAGAAATTATTGGAATAGTTACAGTTACAATTATTTACACTATTTACCTCCATCTTTTAGTTGTTGTCACAATGCTGTGGACGTTGTACTCTCCGGCCTTCATCAGGTGTATATCGATCTGGGTAACCTACAGGGAATTCCAAAATAAACACTTTATTTAATTTCCATGGGTAGACTGTTCTCGTTCAACAGCCCGTGTCTATAGATATCTCGTCTAGTTCTTACTCAGTTATTGCTCATCCTGTTTCCCCTGAGTCCAAGTACACACTACCCGGCCCAGGGGTTGAACTCACGTCTATTATGTCATCAAATTCACGAACCAGTTTTTTAATCAACTAGGCCTACATAGCCTCATCCGAATGTAAATAGTGTAAATAATGATAACTCCTCATCCCAGCGTCCTCATCATGTAGCGTCTTCTACAGAAAAACGATGAAACCTTGTTGATAATATAGTACTACGCTTAAATCCACGCGGTCAAGATACCAAAGTCGAAAGCAATATTTATTTTGAATGATACAAAAATGTGGCACAAGGCCAAGGGGGAATAGGAGAAAGCTAGTCAGCTATGTGTTTTGTCTTAAACCTAGCTAGCCACGATTACTGATCCATACATACCACAGTATTCCTTACACCAATACAACATATTCTTACTTAGTATTCTTGCTACAACCATCATAATAACTAAGCCTCTATAAAGTCCTTTCTAGTTCCCAAATGTGAAAGTTGTCTGGGATTAGAAATGAAGCCCCGATGAATATTTACAATGAATATAATTTATATAGAAGAAACTAAACAAAATACCAAAAAGGAAAACTCATCAAAACAATAGCCATGAAAATATTTATAGAAAAGACAGGGAAGCCATGTCACAGCGGTGGGAAAGTTGAGATGCTAGGTTAGGACTGATAATATTGCAGATTCTTCTTTGGAGTTTGTCAAGAATCTCGAGGACCACCAGACCAGATATGGTGGCAAAATATCGAAACGTTTTTGCCCACGATGTAGAAAAAGATATCAATAACCATGTGTATGCTTTCGAGTCAACTTGACCTTTTTCTTGGCGAAAGGTTTCAGCTGAAATTTCTAAAAATTATATTGACTAAAACGATTTTTTTCCCTTTTTATTATTTGGCTAACATTGTCTATTCTCAAGATGGCGTCATTTCAGAACTTTCTTTTGCCGAGATTGCTCCTGTCCCGATTTTCAAAATGCGGCAGGCAGTTCCCTCTAATGACGTTTCTTTAAAGGCCGGGGGTAATAGCCAGCAGAGAGAGGGGAGGGAGAGATAGAGGGGGGAGAGAGATGTGGGAGAGAGAGAGGGGAGAGAAAGAGTGGGGGGAGACAAAATGGCTGTCAGACGTGAGAGACAGAAATTGAAGAATTGATAAATTCTACCTTATCTGCCAATTTACCAAATGCCATTGATATGTGATGACATTTCCAATGCAGGTCTCTGCTTAGAGAATAAAAATATGCAATTGAAAAATTATAGAAAAATCAAAATAAAAAAAGAAAGGCTAGCAATAATGATGAGAACAAGAATCGTAATATAAAATAGGAATATTATCAATAATAAATACAAAAAACACACCATCATTGCCTCAATGTCTTTCCTCTGTTAATAATAAAAATATTTTGATAAGCTAAGGATTTGCTGTTACTTGTTCTCATTCTTGTGTTACGAAGGTATTATGAATATTAAAACCGTAATAGTTCACTATTCGATGTAATCTGATATTTAATGTAAAGCCTCTGTTTAATGAATAATAAAGAGGAAAATGTATTGTATGCGTGTTAATATTAAAGTTAGATATTGGGGATACCACATTGTGGAACAGTATTTATTATTTCTGCTTTGAAGACAATTACTACGTTTACGAGTTTTATTCTAACTGGGTTGTCAGCGAAGCCTTGAATACACTAACAGTATATGTAATAAGACACACATAAAAGGCCTGCCTATAAATAATGTAAAGAACTAATATATAAATATTTATAGACTCAAATATAAATGACCAATATATATCTAATTCGTAACCAACTAAATTTGTAGACTCAAATAAAATCTACTAATATATACCTATTCCTGGACCAAGTAAATTCATATATTCAAATATGAACAACAAATATATATATATCTACTTCTGATCCAACACAATTTGTAGACTCAAATAAAATCGACTAATGTATACATATTTCTGAACCAAGTAAAATCTTGTAGACTCAAATTAAAACGACCAATTCATATCTGTTCCCTCACCAAGTAAATGGTTATAGTCTTTAACATAAATAACCAATACTTACCTATCCTAAAGCCAGTTTTATTCTGATAGATTGTAATATAATAAAATGACTGATTTCGACATAAAATAGTATGAGTGTCAACATGTAAATTCAACCAATGAAACAAACTTGTGGCTTTCTAGTACGAAGAATAACTAAGAAGCAGGATCTTTTCTATTCTCTTAAATTCTCTCTATGTACAAAATTCCTATACTCATATATGGATTAGCTGAGGTCTAATTTGGTCTAAATTCTTAATTTTAAAGTAGTCATCGGAGGTAGAATTCACGATCATAAGCTTCTGCAGTTAACGTGCTAACCACTATACAAGTGTCATTGTAACTTGGCATTATATTTTTCTTTCTATTTTATGATATGCTGTATCATCATAATCATCATCATCATCAGGTCGAGTATTCTTTTCCGATTTTGCTGACTTGTTCCTTCCAACCATCTCTGTCAGATATCGCTGTCGGCCGCTCCTCCATTTGGCATCCAGGGTCATTTACAACTTGGTCAATGTAGGCGTGATGAGGTCTTCCGACTGATCTTTTCCCGAGCAATGTGTTCCATAGGATGGTAGCACTCACAAGTTCCGACTTACTTCTCCAGGAGGAGTGACATATATATATATATATATATATATATATATATATATATATATATATATATATATATATATATATATATATATATATATATATATATATATATCTGAAACCGAGAGATAGGAGGAATGTTTCCCGTACAGGTGTTTCTTCCAGCTGATGTCCAATGCAACTCGTAACATCCTTGTGTTGTGTAAGTGATGCCTCTTGGTGTATCGTCAGTGTCCATGTTGTTGAGACGTAGAGGAAGACAGACCCCACCGTGGCATTAAAGAAGTCCTCTTGTTGTCAGACACGATTGATAAGGCTAGGAAACTTCTCCATGTCATCGAAAAAGCGTCCAGCGAGATTGATCTCAACATTGATGGTGGCAAAACAGAATTTATCAGTTACAACCAAGAAAGAAAAATTAAGTTGAAAAATGGCAACAACCTCAGATCCGCTCAGGAATTTGCTTAAATCGGCAGCAACATCCAGTCAACGCAGGGAGACATCAAAACCCGAAAAGGCAAGACCTGGCGGTGTTGTGGGTCCTTGATGGTCTGAGCAGCATCTGGAAGTCCACCCTCTTTAACAATCCTAAGGACTTTTTTATATTGTGTAATATTGAATAATTAACCGGAGTATTCATCAATATATTAATACTGAAAATTACATACATATATTAAGAAATGGACAAAGTCCGACAATTTATTTATTAAAGACATTTTTTATGTTTAACATTCTTTTTTATAGATACAAGTATTTAAGTAAATGCTGTGTTTATAATAAACAGTATTAAATAACATTTACCGGCCTGAATGTCCGAGAGATTTTCATAGAAAATATTCGTCCTTTGACAGGATTCGAACCTGCATCCTATACGGAACCGTCATTTACGCTGACGTGCCTTACCGTCTCGGCCACAAAGGAGCGTTCGAATTGATACGCCAGAGCAGTTATGAATGTACGAGATTCATGGAAGAAAGAAGTTTATAAGCAGTAAATTATGACCATGGAATATTAGTGTTTAAGCCTTTTTATTATATATATATATATATATATATATATATATATATATATATATATATATATATATGCATGATACATACATTTTATATATCAGAAGAACTTCAGGCAAATCTATGAAACTCTAAATGGAAAAAGGTTTTCGTGTGATGCGTTTTGTCCTTTAGGACAAGAAAATGTATAGAAAGTGCTTTAATCGCTAATCATCCAGTCTGTAATTTTACATCCAGATTCTTACAAGATATCTCCTTTCTTGGCAGAACTTCTTTTATCACAATGTAGGATATTTAATAACGTAAGAGATAAAAACCGAAATAAAAAGAAAAAGAAATCTACTAGACAATATGGCCAAAGAATTTTTTTTATTAATTTAAAATTTAAGCGTCCCATCTCCTTCATGCGAATGTTTATTAAGATTCGATCTATTGTATTCTGATTAATTTGAACTATTCATTTGATTTCAGGATACATACACCCGTGTGCAAATTATTTTCCTTTCTTTCACAATACGGTCAGTTTTAGACCCTCTGAAGTGACAGGGTGTAATCGATTTCTATTTTTTCATGAGATTAGGTCATTTGAAATGCTGTGCAGTAATATGAATCTATTTTCGGGTTGGGGAATGAAATTTGTTTGGCCTTGAAAAATATTGCGTCATCCACGAATCTGATTTTTATCACGCCTTACACAATTGTCTCTACTGTCGATTAGTTGTCCTACGGCCATTATCTGCGATGGACGTTACTCCAAGAAGCGTAGGAGAATTGTAACGCAGCACGAACCTACTGGCAAGCCTTACCAGTGAGCAAATCAAAGTACTATAGACTGGCTCCGAAACTCTCCTGATTTAAATCCAATCGAGAATCTGTGGTCAATCTGCAAGGACAAACTTCGTGAAATAGACATACGAAGTTCCACCATGTGCACTGGGTCATTTTTTATTGAAAAAATACAAAAACAAGTAAATAATAACGGAATTATTTGTTTTGTTTCAATTAATTTGCACAAGGATGTAGTCGCCATGCCTAACGCCGAGACCAACGGAACGGATTCGGTAATATGATGTCATTTATTACGACAATTTATTAAGTGTTATCCATCAGCTTTCTACAAACGTATATGGAAGGCAATAAAGTCACTAAGACGCATGGAGTTACTGAGTGTGAAAGAATATGAGATAAAAAACGTTATGAAGAGGAGAGACAATTAAAAGAACAGGAATTAAGAAGACAGAAGATAACGATTGACATTGCATTTAAATTTTTGAAGTTCAAAGTTGACTGCAAGCAAGATACCGGAAGACGAAAATACTATTAAATTATATATATATATATATATATATATATATATATATGATAGAAATTAGGGATAATTATAATTAGTAATTCATTGATATATTTGGGACTCATCAACGCACTGCTAATGAGTCCCAAATATAGGACGAAACAGCCGTCCAGTGCTTTCTGCATTCTGTTGTGGTTTCTTCTAGACAATATGATTTACTTAATTATAATTATATTAAATCATCCTAATTTCTATTACTTGTATATCCTTGATTGAATCGGCTTCTAATGCTCTGGATGGAGTAGCTTGGTGATAGTCGTGGCTCGTGGGGGCACAGTCCTATGGGTAAAAGAGAAACGCGTAGGAGTTCCACCACGGAATATTTGATCGAGCGGCTCTATATCGATTCTGATTCGCTGCCTTTTCGTCATCGATGTCGTTGGAAAAGTTGGTATGGCGTTTGCCTGATATCGTAACTATCCGGGTTTCAATTCTCGGTAGTGAATGCGCACTGCTGATGAGTCCCAAATGTAGGACGAAACGGCCTTCCAGTGCTTTCTGCATTCTGTTGAGGTTTCTTCTAGACTTGATGAATTACTTAATTATAGATAGATAGATAATATAAGTGGTAAATATACACATACATATGCAAAATATATAAATATATATACATTTTGTATAAAAAAAAAACTCCAAGAGGATAGAATCCAGGTAGAACTCAATGTCCAGGACAGAGTAAGGATATAAAAAAAGGCTTAAACACTAATATTCCATGGTCATAATTTATTCCATTGGAATCGTAAATACGATCCAATTCATCAGACCTACAAATTCCAAAAGAAAACAGAAAAAACAACTCCGGAAATAACAAATAAAATTTAGAGAGAGTGTAAGTATGAGAATGTGGGACGAATGTTAGAGCTATAGAGAGGGGTAACAGACGAGAGAAGGTGGGGGATTAAAATTTAACAGAGAGAAGTTTTAGAGAGGGGAGTCATAGACGGTTTAAGTGAGAGAAATATGAATGTTGTCGGATGTCTAATACATTAAAGATGTATCCGGAAAGGATACATTTTGTGGTGACATACACACACAATAGAAGATCTAATCTTAAAGATCAGAATAAGAGGGAGGGATAGAAAAGGAAAGAAGAGGTGGGGAGAGAGATGAGGCGGGGGAAATTAAAATTGAAGGGCATTTACTGAAAGGGCCGCTGTGTAATTAAGAAAATTTGACAAAATTAATATCGACTACAGGTTACAAATCAAATATAAACATATAAAAAATAAATATAACGATTATCTAATCTAGCAAGGACCTATATTTCTATGTTCAAAACCACATGCGTATACACACATACACAATGACATATACACGTACATACATACATATATGCGTGTGCATACATACACACACATATACAATGTGTCCCTATATCTATCCGTCTAACTATACATACATACATATACATATACACCCATATACGGATATATATGAATACATACATATCAAAACACACACACACACACATACGAAAACATCTACATACACATCTACCTACATATACATACATCCATATACGCATACATATATATACATATATACGCATACATATACATATATATATACACATACATACATAAACATACATATACATATATACACTCCTACATATATACACACACAAGTAAGCACATATACATATATATAATTGACCAGGTTTAACTCATCACGCGTTTCGCCATCTATTCACACAAGCTAAATTTCCCTATTTCTTTCCCATGCAGTTATTTATCTGACTTTCCCACTGAGCCAAGATGCGACGCAAAGTCATTTTTAATGTATCCATACACATGAATATGTATAAGGGGCAAGGACAAAAATTTCCCAATCCCCGTAACCACTGTCACGCTGGCGTCGACATTCCACCAACCCTTACCTCTCTTGATGCAATAAGGAAATGTGCTGTCGCAGGGTTAGTATCCCCGGGATAAGGTACCTTCTCCGATCTAAAATAAACAGATACTACGCTTTCATCACATCGAAAATGCCAAGAAGTGTACAGGAGTCATTGTTAAAATGTTATCATGATGCGTAATGGTAATATAAAAGGGAAATTAATTTCGAAGATCGGCTGAGATGAAGCATTAGCAAGTGAAAGGTCCGTCGAGAGAAAAGAAAAGAAAATACTTCTCACGTATAATCAAAGATACAACATTAGAATACAATGAAGGCGCGCCTGAAATTTACCTTTCCAAAGAACAACTGATAAGACGAATGAAACAGACATATTACGTAAAAAAGTCGTTTCTGCCTGAAGCGCACCCAATTTCATTTGCGAAAAGGCAAAAGAAATTCATCTTGCCTTGAGCCAAAGGCATTTTTCCTAAAAAGTCAAATGGCTTCGTTTTCTTTGGACTTATGAAACAGTTAAGTGACAGAAAAGGACAGATGATGAAATCTGTTAAGTCATTTCAGATGTCCCACGTATAATTTAGCAAAGAATCATAAAGGCAATCATATGAAAGGAAAATGAATTGTGACAAAAAGGAGAATGGGAAAGGAGGGGAACAAATGGGAAAAAGGAGAGACGAGAAATGAAATGATCAAAGAAAAGAGAAGAGAGAGAGAGAAGAAAAGGTTAAGAGTGAAAAGAGAGAGAAATGTAGGTAGAGTAAAAAAAAAAGAAAAAAGGGAGAATTTGAGGAAGTGGAAGATGAAAGAGGAGAGATTGAAAGTTTGGAAGAAATGAATAGATTGAGAAGAAAGAAAGAAAGAAAGAAAGAAAGAAAGAAAGAAAGAAAGAAAGAAAGAAAGATAGAGAAAATAAAGAGTAGAGAAAAGGGGGTTGGAATAAAAGAGAAAAGATTAATAGGGAAAAGAAATGATAAAAAATTGTAGGTCTGAGAAGGAAGTAATTGAAATGGACAGATATAAGGAAAGAAGAACACTACCGTAAAATAGAAAGAAAGAAAGAAAGAAAGAAAGAAAGAAAGAAAGAAAGAATAGTGAGCAACAGAGAAAGAAGGAACAGTGGTCATAAGAGAAAGAAATGATAGCAAGGAAAAAGAAAGAAAGAAAGAATAATGAGCAACAAAAAAGAAAGAAAGAAAGAACAGATGGTAACAAAGAAAGAAAGAAAGAAAGAAAGAAAGAAAGAAAGAAAGAAAGAAAGAAAGAAAGAAATGCGTGGTCGGCCACCAGCTGAAGGAAATCACGATAATGATTTCCCGGCATTTCTGGTGCTTTTGTCTCTCATTTTGTTAACTCGTTATTGTGTGAACTGACGTGTAGGTTTTAGGGCAATCTTCCTTGTACTGGACACATTGCCTCAGGCCTTCTTTGTTATATGTTCTCCTTAATGATTTTTCTGTGGGCGAATAAAAAAAAAAAAACAAAAAAAACAAAAAAAACAAAAACAAAACACTGGACACTGCTGTGAGAGCAAAAAGTAAATTTCTTCAGCTTTTAGAAATATATCAAAGTGTTTTCAGAGTAGGCTTAGTAGGTGTGAGTTGTATGCTAACGAAACATCTCAGTATCACTAGCTTTCATTTTAATGGCGGACAATATAATACCACACGTCTTTTTCCCTCTCAAAATTTGTTCATGTACATAAAGTATTTATCTATTGATATAATGTTTGACTACAGGGAAAATGTAACTTTAAAATCCCAGATTTTTAAATCTCTATCTATAAAAGGCAGGATATGTGTGTGTGTGTGTGTGTGTGTGTGTGTGTGTGTGTGTGTGTGTGTGTGTGTGTGTGTGTGTGTCACATTACACACACACTTTCGACGGATTTGCACCAAAATTTACATGCACATGCTCCAAGATAGCGAGAAGGCCAAGACCGACTTTGCATTCCCCAACTTCCATCGATATTGGAAATAATCGAATTTCCATGCTTCTACGGCAGTTTTCATGTAGTTTGCGGCCGTTTTCTACTGACCAAAATGAAAGCCTATATCTGGCTGCCACGAACAGGCAGGAAGATTCTATTGGCCAGCGTGAGAGCCAACACCTGACTGACACGAATGTTAACTAGCATGCTAGCACACAAAAAATCGATAGCTGCATTCGTCACAAGTGGGAAAAATTTAAATCTGCATGGCACTTTACTCCAATTGGCTCATTCGCTTGCTTAAACTCAACGTTTATTCTGATTCCGCAGAACTGGGTTGGAGGTGGAAAAGTATTTGTTGTTAACATTCTTTTTTCATTCGGTTTTTCCAGTTACGAGTCCTTTTTTTTAAAGCTGATCGTTTTGTGTTCATTTTGTTTAGTTCTTTTGTTTTCGTATCAGATTTAATGTTTAGTATAGAGCTTAGAAAAAATCCGCAGTGTGAGATAGGCAAGAAGTAAGGCATGTAGCAACATCAGCACGGCAAAGGGCACTCCTTTAAAGCCAAAGAAGGGCAAAAATATTTTAAGTGATAGCGATTGCAGTTTGAGTCGTACGATTTTTTAATCAAGCACGGGCAACGCCGGGCCATGCTGCTAGTATTTGTATATATTATTTGAATTAGTCACGCATGTTTCTTTTTTTCTTTATTATACGCTGACTTACTTGGGCTAGTATCCCCACCATATTACTTTTCAACTATACAACTTTTCTTTAGATGTCGAATCAGAAGAACTACCTCACTTGAAGACTTTCAGTAGCAGCAACAGCTAAAATAGATAGCACATGTAACTCGAAGATAAATCAATGACATAAGATATTGACTTTCCAAACAACCCTGAACAAAAAGTTAAAAAGGAAACGTCCTTCAGCAAGAAAAAGAGGGATAATTGTTCGGTCAATGAATGTCGAGTATTTCCTCATAAGGAAACGGTGAATAGCTTGGTTAGTTTTGAAAAGAAACTTTCAATATTTCTATGCATCTTCGGATTTCTGAATAACACTTGTATACGTTTCTGATGTGTAATCTTTTTTTTTTATTGGTATCACCCCATACAAGGCGATACACCACTAAAACG
>CAHIKZ030001602.1:2695000-2697500 GCA_903632075.3 Acanthosepion pharaonis
ATAAATATAAAAAGGATTCAACAACATTTACTCACTTTTCTTTATTAGTCATTAAATTGCATTATTATAATATTGCTATATTATTATTGTATTATATTATCATTATCATTATCATCATCATTATTATTATTATCATCATTATTATTATCGTTATTATTTTTATTTTCTTTGATTTCTGGTGTTTACAAATTTCTTTCCGGGTCCCGCCCATGGACCTAAGGTTAGAAATGGCGTCATGACACTTTCCACTGACAAAATAAAAGAAGAAATTACATAGATAAAGCCCTTCGTAAAGTGTGGGCTGTACTTGTCAGAACAATTTTTTGTATCTCCTTGAGGCATGGACTTCCAGGAATCTCTTCAATTAGTCTACTGCAATCTTTTCCAACCAGTCCTAGATTGTTGATGTTCCCATATGCCACATTTTCGAGATTTCTATTTCAAGGTCCTTGTATTTTGACAACTTTTTGAATATCTTCAAAGATACATTGCAGTCAGCAGGGACTGCCATATCAATAAGGAGGCACCGTTTTTGTTTGTGGTCTTTAATAACAATATCCGGGCGGTTGGCCTTGATTGTTCTGTCAGTGTGTATTGTGTAGTCCCATAGAATTGTAACAGGTCCTATCTCCGTAACCAGGTCTGGGTGGTGTTCATACCAGTTTCTTTCAGTTTCCTTCCCGTAGAAGTTGCAGATTTTCCAGTGCAGATATTGGTCCACTCTGTCATGCCGTGTTTTATATTCAGTGGGTGCCAACATCGTGCAATCTGATACAAGATAATCAATCGTTTCTGGATATTTATCACAGAATCTGCATTTTGGGCTGACACAATATTTAATATATGTGCTTGATAATTCCTAGTTAGCAAGCATTGGTCATGCGCAGCAAGGATAAAACCTTCAGTTTCCGCTTTCAACCCTGCACTACGTAGCCACTGATGGGTACGGGTTTTGTCTACGTCAGCTTGTTTGGTACGGGCAGAGTATTGGCCATGAAGCGGTTTATCTTGCCATCGCTTCTGTAACTGGTCGGTTGAATTCGTCTTTGCTGTCTTTTTTAGGTATTTTGCAGTTTTAGTCTGTGTATTGTGCTGTAGTTGCATCTCTACGCCCATTTGAAACTCCATTTTGAATTTGTTGGCTTCTTTCATTACGGAGTAAAGACGCCTACTACTTTCATGTTCCTTGAAGCATACCATCATCCAGTCTTTTGTAGTTTCCAAATATCTTTGGAGGCCAATTGTTGTAGTTTTGAAGGACAGTTCTAGTTGAACTAATCCTCTACCTCCTTCGGATCTGGGCACATACAGACGATCAACATCAGCTTTGGGATGATGCATGCGATAGCAAGTGAGAAGCTTTCTCGTTTTGGCGTCCATTCGCTTAATTTCAGCTATGGTCCAGTCAAGAATATTAAAGCTGTATTGCACCACAGGGACAGCCAATGTGTTTATGTCTGATATTCTGTTTTTTGAGTTTATCTCAGTGTTTAGTACCAGACGTACACGCCTGTAGTGTTCTTTTCTTATTTTTTCCTTCACTTGGGGGTGTTGTATGCCATCTCCTTCGCTAATTCCAAGGTACTTATAAGCTTCATCATGCTCCAGTTCCCTAATCTTTGTGACAAAATCTAAATCTATTAAGGGTGTTTCTGTAATTCTACCTTTCTTGAATGTAACTTTTGCACATTTATCTAATCCGAAGTCCATACCTATGTCGTCACTGAAGTATTTTACAATATTGAGGAGGCCTTTCAACTCATTGTCGTTTTTGGCAAAGAGTTTGAGATCATCCATGTAGTGTAGGTGATTGAATATTTTCTTATTTATTTTGTAACCATAGCTACTGTTGTTCAGTTCATGTGTAAGAGGGATTAAGGATAAACAAAACGGAAGGGGTGACAGTGAATCTCCTTGAAAGATTCCACGTCGGATATTCAGACGGTTGGATATGGCAGTACCCCTGGTGTGACTAAGGCATAGTTTGGTGTTCCACATTCCCATGCTGTGCTTAAGGAAATTTAATACCACTGGGGAGACTTTGTACATTTCCAAAGTCTTAAGGATCCAAGAATGTGGAACACTATCAAAGGCTTTACGATAATCAATCCACGCTGCACTAAGATTTCTGCGTCGTCTTCTGCAATTTTCCAGGATCATTTTATTTATCAAAAGTTGATCTTTGCAGCCATATGAACCTCTTCTGCATCCCTTCTGTTCCAGCGGAAGAATGCTGTTTGTTTCGAAAAAGGAATAAGTACGGTTCGTCAGTACAGACGTGATTAACTTATACGTTGTGGAGAGACATGTTATCGGTCTATAATTTTTCGGGTCGTCTGTTTCAGTTGTTTTTGGTATGAGGTGTGTAATACCTTCAGTAATCCATTCCGGGATTTTATTGGGATTATTTACAAGCGTTGATAATGTTTTTGCAAGAATTTCATGGGTAGATGGGAGATGATACAGCAAGAAATTGGGCAACTTATCATTTCCTGGGGAT